>OZ001258.1:4940657-5042522 GCA_963924015.1 Macrophya annulata
TTTTCTTTCTTTCTTTCTTTCTTTTTTTTTTTCGTCTCTTGTCTTTTAGTCGAAGAAGAAGCAAAGAAAAAAGAAAATACGAAAAAGACAAAGAACAAGGAAAAGGAAAATAAAAGTTTTTCACCGAAAAATTTTATCATTATCGTTCTTTTGTTACCAATGGTTTTTTTTTGTTTTTTTTTTTTACTTTTTTTCTTTTTTGATTGTTTCGTTTTCTCCTATCTTTCTTGTCTTACGTCGTTATAATACGGCGATAGAAAAAAATAAATAAAAAAAAAACTTTTCTATCTATCGCGCATGAAAGAAAATTGACGAAAAATCGAAATACATGTAGGTGATGGGGTAAAAGGGTACAGAAAATTGTGATGTATTGATATGCGGTAAAATGAGACGCGTACAAAAATTAATTAGAAAATTGTATTTCTAAAATTCACAATTAGATAAACGTAACCTAACCATTGAGAATATAACATTTTTGAAATAATTTTTAGTGTTTGAAGCACAACGTGGAGTGTTCAGTATAGTATGAACGTGTGGTAAATTCAGAAATCTTATAGAGCGAGGCAAAATGGGAAACTTTGAAATTATTTAAAATATGTAGATTTCGACATTCGCGGTACCTCGTCAATTTGTGAAAATATTTTATTTTTGAAGCGATATATATATGTATATAAAGTTAGAATTCAATATATAACGAGGCAAAATGGGACATCCACAGAAAAGCAAAAATTTTCAGCGTAGAAATTTGGAACAATTTGAGACACTATTCCACCCCCCCCCCCCCCCCCCCCCCCCCCCAGCCCCAAAAGATATATATTTTTTCTCCAGAGTGTCAAAATTATAATCATTCAGTTCCAATTATTTTTTTTTCTTTCATCCAAGCATAATGATTTGGAATCATTATAAGTATAGTGAAAGCGGCATTTTTCGTTTAGCCGTCCCATTTTGCCCCTCTCTCATCTCCAACAAGATGAAAAGGAAAAAGCAAAAAAAAAAACGTCATTAAGAATGGAAAAAAAAAAATATATGAAAAATAAATAAAAGCAAAATATAAGAAATCTCGTCTTCTACTCGAAAATGATGATCATCGCGTCGTTTAGAGTCGAGCCGAAAACGGGATGGCGATGGGATGGCTCTCGCCCTCGATGCAAACAGATTAGGGATCAACCCTAGCGGATTAAGATTAGGGTTTTGAATTAAGATCAAGATTACAAGGGTATATACATACATATATATATATATGTATATATATATATATATATATATATATATATATATATATATATATATATATATATATATATATATATATATAATATATATATGTATATATGTATATATGTATATATGTATATATGTATATATGTATATATGTATATATGTATATATGTATATATGTATATATGTATATATGTATATATGTATATATATATATATATGTATATATATATATATATGTATATATATATATATATGTATATATATATATATATATATATATATATATATATATATATATATATATATATATATATATATATATATATATATATATATATATATATATATATATATATATATATATATATATATATATATATATATATATATATATATATATATATATATATATATATATATATATATATATATATATATATATATATATATATATATATATATATATATATATATATATATATATATATATATATATATATATATATATGTGCGTGTGTGTGTGTGTGTATGTGCATATGTGTGTGTGTGTGTCCTATGTATAGATATCCAGATACACCTACACAGTTACCTCTACCCTGACATAGACCGAATTCACTATATATTCAACAGAGCAAATGCGACGCTGACGTTGAGGCGCGACGCTACGCGACCCGCTGCGTTACGCTACCGCGGTATTCTGTCGGCTCCCTGTATTTGCTCAACGTTTCCGCTCGAATTCAAAATCAGCCCTCTTCTCTTTCTCTCTCTCTCTCTCTCTCTCTCTCTCTCTCTCTCTCTCTCTCTCTCTCTCTTTGTATATATGTGTATATTTATAATATACGTGTATATGTATAACATGCATATCTATACCCAACCTACCCTCGCGGTAGCGTAGCGTAGCGTATGCGGTGTTGTAATTGGGCCGCATCATCCGAAACTTCGTCCTACAAACCTCTATCTCTGTCTTTCTTGGTCTTCCCCCTCCGGACCCCATCTATGTACCATGTATATATATATATATATATATATATATATATATATATATATATATATATATATATATATATATATATATATATATATATATATATATATATATATATATATATTCATATATATATATACACACATATCTATATACATATAGATATATGTATATATACCGTTTTCGTTTGGGCAAAAGCTTCGTTGTTAAACCGCACAACGCGTATAACCTCGACTGGCGTGACTTAATCCCACCTTTGACCTCCGCGAGAGATCGCTCTTGGTTCTTGCTCCTGCTGCTGCTGATGCTGATGCTGATGCTGATGCCGATGCCGCGATGCTAATGTTGATGCAGGAATGAGGAAAACCCTTACAGGAATATCTTCTTTTTTCGATTTTCGTTTTCGTTTTCGTTTCCGTTTTTTATTTTCGATATTATTTTTATTTTTATTTTTATTTTTTGCAGTCATTATAGTATATGTATAGTATTACTATTACATATGTATATGTATATCTGTATATATGTATAGATGTATGTAATATACGACAGATATTGAAAAACAGTTTCATCATAAAGATATGAGATGTGAAGTGAAGTGAAGTGAAAAGGGACCGGATTTTAAACGTCGGGGGATTCTGTCTGAAAGATTATTTTCTCTCAGGGCTATGATTTCATATAATCGTTTTTATTTATTTATTTTCATATTTTTAACACAATTTTCAAAAGTTTAATCTGTGTTTTTTTTTCTCGTTTACCGTTTCGCGTACACATCGCAGTTATATATTTGAAGTTAGAAATCTATAAAAATTAAAATTAGAAATCAAAAGAAAAAAACAAAATTAACTTCGAAAACGTAATTTTTTTTATTTACATTTTATATTATTTTGCTATAATGTACGGTCACGTGGTGCAATCTTATAGTATAAGGTATATATATACTCGCGATTCACTCTCGGTCTCGCGCGCGCGCAGGCTGTACTGAAACGTATACAATATACGTATATATGTATATATGTATGTATATATTACATCTTAAACTCGTACAACCCGAACTCTTCTATATTACATATTATGTACGTAGTTTATATACAACTTTATACCTATATAACTATAACTATATACATACACCTATATACGTTCAAAAAGTTGTTAGAACGTGAACGCAACTCGCGGTTTTAGCGTTAGCAGAATGAGGTGGTTGCGTGGGTCGGGGTGGATGGGTGGTGTACGGTGTGGTGCAGTGACGATGGTTTTCGGGTGGGAGTCAGAGTGAGAGTGAGAGAGTAAAAGAGAGAGAGAGAGAGAGAGAGAGACAGAGAGAGAGAAAGAGAGTGAGACGGCGAGTCAAAGAGGGAGGGAGGAGTGAGAGAGAGAGAGAGAGAGAGAGAGAGAGAGAGAGAGAGAGAGAGAGAGAGAGAGAGAGAGAGAGAGAGAGAGAGAGAGAAGGAAAACCAGGGTAGGGAGTTGCGAGGGTTGCCAGCAGCGAGCACCGGCCCAGGATGAGGAAGAGAGGAAGTAGGTATAGGAGGGGTAGTCGCTCGATACCACTGCGGCACGGGCATTCGCTGGCACTCGGAACGGAGCGCCGAGCTGCCTACGACGGCGAGCACCTTCGACGGGAATCCCGGTCGTTTGATCCTCTGTTTTTTTTTTATTATTTTTTTTTTTTATTATTTTCTTTTTTTTTTTTTTATACCCCCTCGGGTCAACTTACCTTACTCTTACCCTTACCTTATACTTTATACCTTGACTCAACTTGACTTAACTTCACCTTTACGTTAACTTAAACTTAAACTAAACTTTGATTTTTATTTTTTATTTTTATTTTTTTTAATTTTTTTTCTACTTAATTCTTAAAATTCTTTCGCTTTCGATTATTTCTTTTTTTCTTTCTTTATTTTATTTATTTTTTTTTTTATATACTCACACTTTATTTATACATTCTTATATGTATAGGTTTGAGTATATCAATATTGAAAATGCATTTGATGAGTATAGCAGAGCAAACCATGCAACACGGGTAAAATTAACACCAAATGGGGGGTTGGGGGGGGGGGGGGGGGGGATGTTGCTGCCCACATCTGTATGTGTTCGGTCTACATACCTATATATATATATATATATATATATGTATATATATATAACGCCAAGCTAATATAGAAATTCTCGGGAGTTAATTTGAAATTCCAATATGTATATATGTATGTACATATATGCAGGGTCATGTCAAATTACCTATACATACTTACATACCTATACTTTACGTGTGGATATACCTTCACATATCCGGACCATGTAAAGTATGATATACCTAGTAATAATAATAATAATAATAATAATAATAATAATAATAATAATAATAATAATTTATAGACAATTTAGAAAGAATGGGACCCCTGCATGATAAGGCAAGTCAAAGTTTTGTTAAAAACGCATGTGAAAATTTTATTTCGCGTTTTGCAAAAAAAAAAAAGTATACTTATCGCTGTCGACAAAATTTATCGAACTAAATAATTATGAAAACGTTTTTTTTTTTTTTCATTCCACTATTATCTTTTTTTTTCCAAAGAACGGTTGATTTTTCATACCAAAAATTTTTTTGTGATAATATAATTGTACATTATATAGGTAATAACATTCAATATATGGATAACGTAATGAAATTAAATTAATCAATGTATAATTATAAGTATATACATATAATTTGTACCTATCAAAATTGATCAAATTAATTGGTATTATGTGTTTTTTTTTTTATTTTTTTTTTTATTTTTATTAATTTATTTATTTTTTCTTTTTTAATTTCATTCCGTTTACGTATGTACACCCGCAGTATTTGCGAACGAGGGGTATTGCAAGACCAAGCCAAGCCAGGCCAAGCCAGGCCAGGCCAGGCCATCAGAATTTCCGTCAATTACCTCTGTTACATTCAAATCTATATAGGTACCATAAGGGATTTTCAACTTGGAAGTACCGTATAATACGCGCCCTATAAACTTCGACCTTTGACCTCTTTGACCTGACTCACTCTCTCTCTCTCTCTCTCTCTCTCTCTCTCTCTCTCTCTCTCTCTCTCTCTCTCTCTCTCTCACTTACTCACTCACTCTCTTCTCGTCAGTTTCTCCTCTCCCAACATCAGGGTTCACGCGTCACGTGTCACGCGTGTAATTAACTCGGCCCCGTGACACTCTCCGAGTTAACCTCGTTGCTCGAAACACCAGCTGTTGCAATTTAATAAGAAAAAAGAAGAAAATTAATTATCGAATATTTTATTGTAATATGTACACAGAATTTTTTTTCTCAACGTAATCGTCTAATTTTTCTATAATAACTATTATTTTTGATGTTAACAGTATTAGAGAAATATTTCTTCAAAATTAAAAAAAAAAAACGAAACAAAAAAAATTTTTTTTTTTTGAGATTTAACTTGGATCATAAAAATTTGTTTTTTTTTTTTTTTTTTTTTTTGCACAAATACTTTGATCCGTTTTCGAGATAAATTTTGATTAATAAATAACGAAATAAAAATGTCCACATTTTTTATTTTTCATTTTTCATTTTTCATTTTTGAACCGGGAAGTGGTAACAAAAAAATATAAAAAACATAAAAAAAAAAAAAATCTTTCACATCCGTATATTGTACGAAAGATTGAAATCAATGACGAAAACCAAATGAGTATATATATACAGTGAACTTTTTCTATTTAGAAATTTATTTATTTATTTTTTGTTTTTCTTTCAATACCAATCCTATCCGTTTATCTCCACAATGGAATTTGGGGAAGAGCTATATTACACCTATACCCGGGTTCTCGACCTCTCTTATACAACTGAACTAGACCAGCGCGGATATACGTTGGTAAAGTTCTCGTTCGTTACTCCTAACTTCTAGTTTCTAGTTTCTAGCTGCTAGCTAGTAGCAACGAGAACAGAAGCAGCAGCAGCATGGTAGCAGTAGCAGGAGTAGAAGAGCAATGAGAATTTGTTACTTGGTTGAAAAGGCAGATGCACACAGCACATTATACATATGCGTAAAGATCTTTTCCGAGTTAGATCCAAGTTATATAGAATACATACATATAGCTTTTTTGCATTTTGAATTCGCAGCGTGGATATCCATAACAGGCGAGAATAAGGGCAGCCAGTATGCGGATATAGTATAGTTTTTGTGGGAAAAAGATACTCAGGTCAGGGGTGAAAGGAACAAAAAATTTGTTTCATTTTGTTTTTTTGTTTTTTTTGGATATTCAGGTTTTCCGTTTTTCACAATTTTTTTTCTACCGTTTTGTTTTTTTTTTTTATCTGTTTTTCTTTTTTACATTTTACGATATACATCACCTTGTACACAAACATGCCTATGCATGCCCAAGGGCCACATTTGCCTAACGAGTCCTTCGCGCTATGCGATATAACCACCTACACCATCATCCCTACTACCGCCTCCTTCTCAACCTCCTCAACCAACCTACACTCAAATTTTTTATATCCCTCGTAGCTCTTATCCCTAGGCATCATCGTTGCTCACACGAAAAATATTACGGGTCGTTCAAAGATTTTTTTTTTTTCGTTTTTTTTTTTTTTTCTTGAATTTATTTATTTATTTTCTTTTTTTTTTCATCTTCTTGTTCGTCCGCGTCAATTATTTTTCGTTTCGCTCGTTATATCTTTGTTATACAGTTTTTACAGGGAGAAAAATGATAACAGAAAAATAGAAAGAAAGAAAAAAAAAACATAAAAGAGAAATGAAATATTTTTTTTTTTTAAATTCTTTTTTGAGTATATTATATATACTAATCATAGTAATGTATTTTTAATTCTTAGATAAATTTGAAAAAACAAAAAAACAAAAACAACAAAAATCTAAAATAAATATATGAATAAAAATTGATATTTTTTGATTTTCCGTTTGTCTTCTTATTTTGAGATTTTTTTTTTTTCTTTATTATACATATTATATTGAATTATTTGTCTTTTAAATTCTTGACAAAAAAGAAAAAAATTCTTTTATAATTGTGAAACAGTTTTCTTTACCTCAGAATATATATAATATCCACCTTTATACAGTTAAAGTAGCTTTCCTGTAACTACCAGCCGTCTATATATCTACCACTGCTCCTATTGCTGCTGCTGCTACTCCTGTCTCGTCTCGTTTCATCTTCAGCCTACCTTAATCCAAGTCGCTGTCTAAATTTTCATTTTCACCTTATCAAAGGTAGGGAGGTTGGAGAAGAAGTAAAGGCCTACCCTCCTAATACACGTAATATCGTTGTACGTACACCCAGAGAGTATACACGCGCAGTTCTATAAGATGATGCTGTACTATATATTCGTATACGAAAAAACAGAAAAAAAAAAAAAAAAAAAAAGAAAATGAAGAGAACTACATCAATTACTTATATTTATTCAAATTTTTCAAGATACGTAATTATTACTTTTAACACAGATAGGAGGAATAATTCAAATTTTTGGAAATTTATATATTATTAAATTCCTTATTATGTATATACCTATGTATATATAAAAAAAAAAAAATGCATCAGCTCTTTCGTATATATAACTTCGTAAAAACAGAAAAAAAAATAAAAATTTTCTGCAAAGCGATTTTTAAATTGAAGAGAACGCGTATAGTTTTTTATTTTTTTATTTTTTTATTTTGTATAAAGATTACATACATAGGGTTGAATATAGCCAGAGTTTCTGGGCGAGGGATGGGAGAGAGGGGGACTTCCCGTAGTAACTTATGAATTATTCAATCGAAAAGATACCACGTTGCGGAATTGGTAACCGATTGTTGGTTTGACAAAGTCTTCGATTCTACGTGGCGTCGCGTCACCTTGCGTCCGCTGTCACAGTCGTGTAGGTACCCTATATCTACCTACCTACCTACCTACCTATCCGCGAATATTTGAAGAGCCTGTCGCACCTCGACTTCACCTTTCATTTCCTCTCCTGTTCGTTCCTTTCGTTTCGTTTCGTTTCGTTTCCTTTCCTTTCCTTTCCTTTCCCTTCCTTTCCTTTGGGTATACCTCTATAACCGTGTAGTTTGGAATTCAGAGACCGAACAGCCGTTTCAAAGAGCCGACATTTCTGAAATTCCAAACAGCATTCATTCTACTACGGTTTTACCTCCCGCGGGTAGGTAGGTAGGTAGGTAGGTAGGGCAGGGCCAAAGCGCACCTCCTGCCTTTCGCCGGAGATTGGCGACCCTGCACAATTCGATTTAACTCACACACTGTGTTGTACGAGCCCCACCGGACGTAGGTACGATTGCTATGTATAGTATATGTATGTATGAAGAGAAAGGATTGCGAGAAATTTTTTCATCATTTTTATTTTTTATTTTTTAAATTTAAATACGTGTTTTTATATACGTCCCTCTGCAGGTACGAAAGAGTATTGAGATCGTAAAGCTCTCTTTTTTTTTGTTATCCTTTTTTTTTTACACCGCCATTGTCATATCAAAACTGTGGCATTTTTATGATATGAGATAAATGGTATATATGTATAAAACGAAAAATTTTCACTCGATCGATTTCATGTCTGAGAGTTTTCTGCAGATCATGAACACTCAATCTTATAGAAATTTGAATAATTTTTTTTTTTTTTTCAAATTTCTTCTGCATCAAATCTTGATTGTTTTTTTTTTTCTTCTCAACCTCATTACTGACTATTCTTTTTCAGCTTTTAAATCAGGGTCGAATCTATTCCCATTCGAATGCAACGATCGCGGAAAAATAAGACACGATATCGAACGGAGGATTTTCAATAATTGTAACGTACCCTGACACGAGGTAAAGATGAAAAGCATCGTGTCGAATATTCGTACGAATAACGTGTCTTAAGTCGGAATAGAAACGACCCCCGCAGTCCCAATCCGTCAAGTTTTTCATACGAATTTAAAATTTCGTTTTATCAAAAATTTGAAAAACGTATCTCGGATGTTTTTCTACCAAACCGAAGAAGGGCCCAACAATTTGATCCCGATTCTCAGTTATTGCGTAAACGATTGTACGCAGATACTTTCAATTACCCCGCGCCGTAAAATTTCGACAAAATTATATCACGCAATATTTTGCACAAAGTCGACGAAAATTAATTACCAAAAATTTTTTCAAATGAGATTACAAATGTTCTGATTTCAATCTCGCATGAACGTCCTCGGAACATTAATCATTATCAATTTTCATTGTATTTTTTTTTTGGGGGGGGGGGGGGGTAATTTTTGGACACTGAACTGCTGAAAGTGGGGAGCTTATATGTTTTGGAAAGCTCCTAATGTACAAAGTTTCGTATATTTCTGAAACCAAATTTGTAGATAATAATTTGGACATGACTTCCTCCTCCTCTGCAGTAGAACTGCTAAAGTATATAGTAATTTTCGTTCGCTTGTTCGTCGCAGTACAATAGCATCACCAGGGGTCTTCTCGCTGATGGGAGTGTTAACTTTGGTCCCTCTGAGGTTCGAGCTCCGAGCTCCGAGCTTCGACCTTCGACCCAAAATCCTAAAATCCCAGAATCCAAGGATTCCTGAATCCTAAGGGAGATTATTCGCCTCACAGCCCCACGCACACTCCGCCATTAGGCTATAGTAGTTGGTATCCCGTAAACCCAAAATCGCTCGATTCATGCGACTGCAGGGAAATTTTTGATTTACCTAGCTCAGTTTTGTATAACGCAAAGAAAATTTTTGATATAATTTTTAACCGATTTGATTGAAATATCCTTTTTTTTTATTTTTGGTTATTCACGTTTTTAGAAATCAAAAAAAAAAAGAAAAAAAAAATGAAAAACAGACGTGACTAATTTCTAGAGAACTCCATTTTGTCGATCAATAATTGTTTTTCAACTTTACTTATATACACATCACATACATACGTATATAGGTATGTATATACATATATACCTACTACAGACACCATACATAGTACAATGCGTCTCTGTACCGCCTGGGGGACAACCGCTGGCTCTACATGACCGTTTTCACCGCGATCGATCGAAGGACGGGTACCTAGAGGACAGTCGATAACTACCAGTCAAACTGTGAATTTATCTCTTTTCCAACATCGGGGTAACGTTATATATATATATACATATATGTAACATACGTATATAGATATGTATATATAAACTTGGAAATTGCAGATCTGCTACAACTGTACTAAAAAATTGTATCGTTTTTTTATTATTATTTTATTTATTTTTTTTTTTTTTTTCAAATTACTGGGCATCGGCATCTAAAATTTGAGAAAAAAAAAAAATAGTTATAGGGCACTTTCTGTCAATTGTACGTAATTTAAATCTGACTTATTATTTTCTAATATTTGATACCCAAAACTATTGCAAAAAACTTTTGTATTTTAAATGGCAAAAATTTAACCCCTTTGCGAAAGGGTTTAGAGTTGACATAGAATTCTGAAATATTAAAAAAAATTTGAGAAGAGAAGAGAAGGTGCAACAAAAAATTAGGATCCACACCTTAATCATTAAGGACCACTTTAAATTATATAATTTTTCTAATATTTCATAATTTTTATTTTTTTTTTCTTATTAGTAACGTACGTAGGATTCGTATCCCTGTCTGTCTGTCTGTCTGGTTTGGTGGAGTAAAAGATTTCGACTAGAATAAATTCACGGACGAATGAGTATCGGGGAAATAGATGACGATGGAGGGACGGATGGATGTATGTATGTATGTATGTATGTATGGGAGAGATGGGTTTAGTTGGGTTGGGTTGGGGTGGCCTAGATCCACAAGAAATCTTTTTCCCGTTTATACTTATATACCTATATCATTTTTATTATTATTTCTTATCTCTATATGTACACTGATATAACATCATATTGTTATTATTTATCTTCTCATATTGCGATTTCCCCTTTATATTCCTTCCTTCCTATATTCACCTGCATTCATATATGATACAGGTAAACTATCGGGATATCACATTTCTTTTGGGTGAAATAGTAAGAGAAATTACTCTTATCATCATCATCATCATCATCATCATGAGGATGACAATAATTAATTAGTCATAATATATAAAAGCGAGATATTGAGGTGGATTAAGTTGTCAACGAATTGGTCATCGGACATTGAGATCGTAGATTTCTGAAATGACATAGTAGCCCCTAGCGTATATTGTAACTGATAGAACAGGGGTCAGAAATGGGTGCGATGATGTTTTTCTTACGTCCGATTAACCTGTCAGTCAATATTTTTGTAAGCTAGCGGTAGAAAGTTCGTAGGGGGTTTTATTATTCTTACCCTTGTTGCTGGATAATATAAAGGATGAAACCTCCGTGTTACGAGGAACAGACCCGGAAAGATCCCTCCACCTTTCTTCTCGTTCTTTCTCTTCTTCTTCTTATTCTTCTTCTTCTTCTTCTTCTTCTTCTTCTTCTTCTTCTTCTTCTTCTTCTTCTTCTTCTTCTTCTTGTTCTTCTTCTTCTTCTTCACCATCGTGGAAAATTGTATAGGGTGAGGAAATCGATGCCCTCTTTGGTCGCAAGGTAGACAGGATAGGTAGGTAGGTAGGAAGGAAGGAAGGTAGGTATGTACCTACCTTACACACCGTCTACGTATACGGGATGTAGTAAGAGTCGAGTATAGGGTATCTTATAGATATATAGGAGAAGGAAGGTGAAAGCGAGGGGAGCTGAAGATTCTCGTTTGTGCGCGTGAGCGCCCTTCTTCTACGCCTTACCCTTATTCCTTTGTGTATATGTATATATATATATGTATATACACATATACATGTGTGTACGTTTGTGGATGTGTGTTGGTAGTCGTCTATGTTTTACGGGTTGTCGATGGCGAATGGGAATCGTGTGTCGAATACGACTCGAGACATTTGTACGAAGAGAAGAGAAGAGAAGAGAAGAGAAAAAGGTGAAGTGGAAGAAGGAGAAGGAGAAGGTTAGACCTCTGCAAGTGAGGGAAGTGAGTTCGAATTCGTTCGAGTTTAGGCCGCGAAACTAACACATATGGGATTGTGAAAAAAGAGGGATAAATTTTGGTGGTCAGATTCTTTCCCTATCGTAGGAAAACAGAAAGGAACAAAAAAAAAAAGAAAGAAAAGAATTGCTCAAGAAATCGACAGCAAAATACAGACTGACGTGTAAGTTATTAACGTTATTTTCGGTAACATGTTACGAGGGTGATATTGAAAAAACTACTTTTCATTTTTAGTAGTTTTATATGTTTATGAGTATCATCGACTCAGAGTGTCGAAAAATTTGTAAAATAAAAATTGAGTAATGTTCCGAGGTCGTTCATGCGAGATTGAAATCAGAACATTTGTAATCTCATTTGAAAAAATTTTTGGTAATTAATTTTCGTCGACTTTGTGCAAAATATTGCGTGATATAATTTTGTCGAAATTTTACCACGTGGGGTACTTAAAAGTATCTGCGTACAATCGTTTGCGCAATAACTGAGGATCGGGATTAAATTGTTGGGCCCTTCTTCGGTTTGGTAGAAAAACATCCGAAGATACGTTTTTCAAATTTTTGATAAAACGAAATTTTAAATTCGTATGAAAAACTTGACGGATTGGGACTGCGGAGGTCGTTTCTATTCCGACTTAAGACACGTTATTCGTACGAATATTCGACACGATGCTTTTCATCTTTACCTCGTGTCAGGGTACGTTACAATTATTGAAAATTCTCCGTTCGATATCGTGTCTTATTTTTCCGCGATCGTTGCATTCGAATGGGAATAGATTCGACCCTGATTTAAAAGCTGAAAAAGAATAGTCAGTAATGAGGTTGAGAAGAAAAAAAAAAACAATCAAGATTTGATGCAGAAGAAATTTGAAAAAAAAAAAAAAATTATTCAAATTTCTATAAGATTGAGTGTTCATGATCTGCAGAAAACTCTCAGACATGAAATCGATCGAGTGAAAAGTTTTCGTTTTATATACATATATAATATATTTCTTACATCATAATAATATAGCACAATTTTAGATGACACGACACTTTAAAGAATCAAAGTCACTTCGGTATATATGTATATCATAAGACTTTTTTACGAATCACTTAAAATTTAGTAGATATATATATATACATATATAGGTAATAATAATACCCAAAATTTAACACTTATACGTATCTATAGTTGGAATTTTAAATACTTACAAAATTTTTTTATCTCATATCTTTTCAGCTCTCTTTTTTTTCACAGATATATATAAGATCCTTTTCCCATAATATTATTGTCGTTGATTGATTGAATAAATACCGATTCAATTCATCCTAACCTTTTTTTTTTTTTATCTGCTGTCATTCTATAAACGTGTAATTCTATAATCCGTATGAAATAAACGTTTTACGTATATATGTATAAATATATATGTATTCCTTATATAGCCTTATAGTATCTATATAAGTATATATGTATTATATACCTATACATAATAATTCCCAAACGATTTTCGCCTCAATTATCGTAATCGTTTACCGCACCTTGAATCAACGATGCTCTTTTTCATTCGATAAAACGTTTTAATTATTACCATACCTCTAACCATTACATACATATAGACACATACCTACCCATATATACACGTATGCATATACATATATAGATGAAATTTATCGAGTAACTTCTTCTTATCAATCACGTTGACAAAAATTTTCGTGTTAATTACAAAACTGATTGATTTTATTCCCACCGAATCACACCGCTACTATACAATACATTATATATACCTTATATATATTAAGTATTGACGAGTGCAGAATTGATCGGTGACGAAAAACAGAAAAAAAAGAGAAAAAAAAAAAAAAAAATGACTTTGTGGTAAGAAGGGAAGAAAAACGGTAAGATCCTTCATTCCGGTTTTGGAGTATGGGTGGTAGTTGATGACAGTTTCCTGTCTCTTTTCTCTTTCTAACAGAGGGTACACTGTGTAGAGATAAAAAGGAAGAGAAGCGACCACGACGAATAGGTATAGCAATAGCACCAGGGTATTTTCTTGAACACAAATACATATAACCAGAATTCTTATACATATACAATATACATATATATATATATATTTAAGACTAAGACGAATACGATTACGAAGACGACGTTCATCAATGTTAACGGTGGTGGAATTTTTATGCGTTGTCGGTATAGGTACTCTGTCTACACTTCCGGTTGCCCGAAACTATTTGTCTTCTTCGACGCTTTCGAATTTACCATTCCACCCTTGGTATAAGGATTATATGTATATATATATACCTATATACATCTACGCGAACGAATGAACGAACTGTCGTCGTTTTTGTAACACACCTACCGCGGCGTCTCGTTTCCTATATCTTTCTCTTTCTTTTTCTTTACGGTTTGATTGTTTTTTTTTTTTTTTTCTTTTCTTTTATTTCTTTTGGCAGGAGGGGGTTGGAGGGTGTCTTTTTGTTCTTTTTTCTTTTTCATTGCTTTTGCAGGTTTTTCCATACCCTCTATTTTCTTCCGCTTTTACCTACTCCTACTCCTCTTCCTCCTTCGCTTCCTTTTCGTCGTTGTCGTCTGCAGTATCTTTCCTTAATCCATTATGACTATAATGCTTATAGGTAGTGGGATTAGTTTTTTCATTTGAATCTGTACAGTGCACTTAATCGTGCGTAAGTGTAAAAACAGTGTTACCGAAAACGTATTATACATATGTTATGTCTAAATCCTCCATAAAAAAGAATAACAAAAAAAAAAAAAAAAACATTTTTTATATATTTATTTTATTCTTTTTTGATTTTTGTATCGTTTAGGTATGAAAAAATTGTTGATTTTAATCAATATTTCGTGAACCATTCTATATCGAATTTTTATCATTCCGTGTATGGATATAGGTAAGATTTGAAACTGCACAATTATGGTGAAAAAATGTTTATTTTTATTTTTTTTGTTTTAACCCAAATACCTACTAAAAAAATAAAGAGAGAATTATCTTCAACCAGTGTACAGGCTAATGTATAGATGAGAATGGGGTAAAATGGGGGATTCAAAATTTTTCAAAACGATACTATGAATTTTTTTTTTTTTATTAAAGTGGGTATTTTATCCCGATCTCCCTTACATATATACATATGTATACAAAATCGAAGTTTTGTCTGGTATATAATATTTAAGCCAGGTCTGTTATCTCTAGATTTTTTACTTTTTTGTTTTCCTTTCTTTTTGTTGTTTTTTCTCAGCTTCCTTTATTTTCCCTTCATTATAATGTATTTTCCCACCCGTTACACTTTCATGTACATATACATATATATGTATTATATAGACATATACATATTATATTATATCGAGCCGCAGGGTATAAGGAAGAGAAGACAGGTATGTAGTTATGTATACATACATACGTACACATCCGTTTACTATAGATATTGCATATCAGGGTAGGTAGGTAGGTATATATGGTATCGGGGTAAGGTTAAAGCAATTCAGTCGATTCGGGTGAAATATTAATTAAGTCTAGAACAACGTGTGGTGAGGTGAAACGAAACGAAACGAAATGAAACAAAAAGCGTGGATTCAGGGTGGTTCTCATTCGGGATTTTTATTTGCGGAGAGAAAATATGAAAAAATAAAATGAAAAGAAAAATATATGACGATGCTTTATATATATATAACCTATATACCTGTATAAAGATTCAGAAGAATATATCTCGTTCAGATTGTACCGTAAAGAGACAAGAATATAAAAAACAAAAGAAAAACGAAAAGAAAAAAAGATGTCGAATAAAAAATAGACAGGGTGTTTCTACAGAATTTTATTTTCACTTTATACGTCTGACTCTTTCTTCTTCTTCTTCTTCTTCATCTTTTCTTTTTCTTCTTTTTTCTTTTTCTTGCTTTTTCTTTTATACACACCCACACACACACACACACAGACTTCGAAACGAAGCTTTATGCTAATGAAATTGGACTCAGACGTTCGCTAATGCTCGACGTTCTCGACGCTCAAATTAATTGTAAAGTATAGATATACCTACGTTTTCGTATTTGCCACTGTATGTAGGTATAGCTGGTTTGTGTTAGGATACAAAACCCTGCTTGCCAGTATTCATAGAAACCGGAGAACTGGGGTAAACCGAGGTGTGAAAGGAATACAGATATATATGTATATTCACATCGAGAAAATCCAAGTGTCACGCAAACGCTTTAATGTCGAATTCTATACATCGTCTGCCTTTTGATCTGGTTATAAATAATAATAATAATAAAAAAAAAGATTAAGAAAAATAAGGGACAATTTATCATTCTTTATTTAATAAATTAGATATATACATATATATAGGTATGTACATACGTCAATTCCTATATTACAAATATTTTTATAAATATTTCACATATCATTCTCTGTAACTTTGTCAATATATATATATATATATATATATATATATATATATATATATATATATATATATATATATATATATATATATATATATATATATATATATATATATATATATATATATTTTGTTTGTTTATTTTCATATAAAAAAAATGCATTCCAAGAATAATTTTTGAAATTTATATTATTTTTAAAATGCAACTTTTGCTGTGGTGAAATCTCCAACTTTGAACAGAGGGTGAATTTTTTTTTTTTCTATATATAATCTTAGAATCTTCGGAATTTTTTTTCTTCTGATTTAGAAAATAGGCGGTCTTGAAATAGCAATTAAAAAAATATCTCCGATACGAATGATTGATATTTTTTGTTTTTAAATCAGGGATTTGTTTTTCGACCAGTCCTTTAGCAGTAAAAAAATTTAGAGTAAATCGGAGACTTCAATTTCTGATCATGATCGATACTTCGTGGAATGTACCATATATAAGCACGTACTTGTTATATCTAAATGGGTTATTTTGTTTTTAGCTAAGTTTACCTCCGAGTAATTGATCTCTCAATTTATATATTGTTCTTGAAATATCGAGACGTAAATATAATATCCCTCGAAACCCTCGAAGCCTAATTGGGGTGGTTCTAAAACAACTGATTCTTGATACTCTACCGTTTTTCTATTTTTACCTATTTGCTAACGAAAATTCGAATCCAGAAAACATTTACATAAAAAAAAAATTCTGTTTATTTATTTATTGAAATTTATTATTTATTAAAAATTGAAAATGTTATCTTCAAATTCTATAGTAGCTACATATACAAGGCTAAAAACTTATACATTTGAATATTTAATCCTTCGTTGTTATCCCGGTGCAAATCAATTCGGCGCCCAACTCTTACAATCTTAAACTTAGAATCACAAATCTATCATTTCTTTTTTCTGACATGTTATCATTCGATTTCTTATATAACTTAACTGTTGCTACATATTTGACAATGTTCAAAGTATATTCCATAATTTTTTCGTCCCAATTGGACGGATATTTTTAACACGGCAACCATCTGAAAATCAATTTGAGTCAATTTGATCCCAACATGACAAGCGCGTGACTTTTCGGAAGTGTAACAACGAAGGGTTGAAAAATGGAAATTCAATGTTCAGATAAAATAATATATAACTGATATATATTTTTGTCTAATATCATTTGTCGAAAATCGTAGTATGTATGTAAAATAAAAATCTATATACGTATGAGTGTAGGTTATGTGCGTAGAAGCGTCATTTAAAATGAAAATCTGTACCTTAATAATCATGAAAACAAATGACAGAGAAAGAGAGAGAGAGAGAGAGAGAAAACAAAAATCAAAGAAACAAAAATACTATAGAATATTAATAATAAATTTTATTGTTGTTAATAATTTGCCCGGTTCGTTCCTGCGTTGAACCCGCGTCCAATTATGTATGGGAATAATTACCACGCGGCCTAATTAGCGCGGTTAATCCGGTGTACGCGGCAACGCACGTTACAAACTAGAGGCCAACCCTCATACGTGATCTTGCTTAACTAGTATTCCGTATACATATACGTATTATAAATATATGTGTATAGGTATGTATGTATAAATATAATATAGGCACATACATATCATGCATACATTTTCTCACCCTGTAAATATATATTCGGTAAAAATATTTCATTGATGATTATAAAGTAAAAATAAATTTGCAAACTTATTTTTCGATACGACGTGCGGAAAGTTGAATTTTGTGTACGCTAAGCGGGCGCAAAATCGAACTTTGCACCCGGTGTGTCGAAAAACTAATGTTTAACATCGTAGCATATACTCATTAAATTAATCCTCATAAGTTTCTTTCGAATAAATTTTTACACTGTTTTTTATTGTTTTCATTTATTTTCTTTTGAATTTATTTATTATCATTAAACGTTGTTCAAAGACCGCGAAAAATTCCGCAACGTTATCAACGGCGTATCACTTTTTCTTTAAACCCCCTCGCGGGCTGCTCAGTGGTGATGATATGGTGGTAGTGCAGCAGATTCAAGCGGTTTTCCGAAAACCTCCGAAACTTTGGAAACAACGAACCAAGTTTCTGTAGAGGTTTGTAGATTTTAGCCCCAGAGGCAAAACTTTACCCCACGCGTTGTGCTAGAAGCGTTGAAAACTTTGGTGGAACGGCGATACCCTTATACCCTTACTTTACTTATCCTCCAGCTAGGTTACCTATCGTATACTCTAACGTCACCTTACACCCGACTCAAACTTGTCTCATATTCACATCCCGTTATACCTTTATCGAAATTTTCGAATATTATGTAAAACACATACGGAATTATTTCAATAATTTTTTATAATAATTTCACGTTATAAGATATTCAAAAATACATTTTTACAGGTTTCATGAGCAGTCAGTATTTTATTTTTCAAAAACAAAAATTGGTATCATCAGGATTTGAAATACTCAAAATATTCATATTTTTAAAAATTTCTAAATCTAGGAATTGCTGTCTTAAAAAATTACCAAAAATTTGAACGGATTTATCACGTAGTTCAATATACCCTATATATAGGGTGTCCAATAAAAAAAATAAAAAAAAAAGAAAGAAACATTAAAATAAATCGAAAAGATTAGGTCGTACAAAACAAAAAAAATTATTCATATAAAAGTTAAAAGAATTTGGTTAAAATTAAAAATGAACAACAATTCAAATTGGAAAGAAATTAGAGTTTGAAGATACTTTTTATTTTTTTATTTTTTTCTCTTTTTTTTTTTTTTTGAACGAAAAAGTCACTTCCGATCCAATTTAAGTTCACGAGTAGAACTCGCGCCCGCTCGTTAAACCCAACCGCGTAGTATTTTTTTTTTTTATTTTCAGTTTTCAACTAGTAGATGTACATACCTACTTGTGCAGACTATATACCTAAATATAGGTATACTATATGTGTTAGTATACATACATACGTACGTACGTACATAGCATAGCTAGGTAAAGGCTGCAGGAAGTAAGTTGAAAAAGTATCCCTAGTTAAGAACCCACAAATTGGTGATTACGCCAACGACCGACAACGACGGGGCTGGTAACACGTAACTAACTATTCTTATATGCTCCATGGGCGGATGCTGTGCACACAGTCGATAAAATCAACGTATAACTGTGTATATATATGTATAAAAAAAAAAAATGACCAAGATTGTTTCTCTTTCTTATACAACGTAGTGTACATATAGACTGTTGCAAAGTCCGTTAACCCTAACGATATACCCATATGGCTTCTTATTCTTTTTCTTCTTTTTCATCCTCTTATATTTTCGATACGGTGATTCATCGATTTCGAAGAAATATTTTCTCCCCACGAAAATTTTAATCGGACTTCTTTTTATATTTTTGTTTGTCTTCATTTTTTAGGATTGATATATATTTTTTTTCGTTTATCGTAATTAGATAATGTATAAATTTTCAAAAAATTTGAATTTTCTAATCCTTCTAAGGGTTTTGAGTAAATGAGAAAGAAGAACGTTTTTATTTATTTTTTTTTTTTTGTTATAAAATAAAATATAATTAAAAAGAAGACAAAGAAGGTAAAAAAAAAAGAAAACAAAAATGAAATAACAAAAAAAAAAAAACAGTACATCGTGTAAAATGGCCGACTCCGTACCCACCACGTCGAATCCGCTAGATTATCTTGGAGGGTAAAATTTCCCTTGGGGATAAGGCGAAGATGGAAGGAAGGAAGGAAGGAAAGCAGGCAGGCAGGCAGGCAGGCAGGCAGGCAGACAAGCAAGTAGGCGAGTGGGTGCGGGTGGAGATCGCGTCGAAGACGCAGCCCTTGCGGACGTACGCGTTAATGGTCGGTTGGCTGGTGCTAATTGATTGTTTACTTTCGAGGGATCCGTATAGTTTGTTTACCGGAAAGCCAGACTTGCCCCTAACGCCCCGAGCCAACCCTTATAGATAGGGAGACGAAGAGCACAATTCCCTGACGACTACAAACAACGATGTTACGTGTATAACCTTGGCTTATACCAACGTCAATCTATTATACTATACAAGCCTATAATAATACGAGAAACTACGTATACACCTAACCCTAATCATTTTTCTTCCTTTCATAAAAAAAAAAAAAACGGGCATTCGTTAAAACAAAAAAAAAGTAAAGAAAATCGAAAAGAAATTGGTTCACGAAAAGAAAAGGATTGAATTTTGGTTCTTTTTAACTTCTTGGTTTAGAAAGGGATATTATTAGGGTCAATCTGGAATTTACTAATTGGATTTTTACTAGATTGCTACTTTTACAAATCCAAAGAATCACTTCTGAACATTTTTTTTCCCCGATATTATTGCGAGGAGAAATTTAAATTAGCGGTTTTTAATTTCTGATTGATCAATCGATGCAGTTTTATGCATCTCAGAATTGATTGGATTTTTTATTTTATCGGTCCAGTGGTTTTTGAGTTATCAAAAAAAAAAAAAAAAAATACAATTTTCACTTTCTTGTTATTTTTTCAATCAATCGTACCTCAAGAACCGGTCAAAGGATGACGATAATTTTTTCTACAATCGATAGATTTTGATCTAACATAAATCTGATACAATTTTTGAAATAATTAATCCAATGGTTTATGTGTTAAAAAAAAAAAAAACATCAAGAATTGAAAAATACTGCTTTTTGAGTTTGAAAAAAATCGAACGAAAGAAGCTTTCGAAAAAGAATTCAAAGTTTCTTTATAGTTCCGTTTTTTTTTTTGTCTCTTCTAAGCATGTGAAATTCTTCGTTTCTTCGTGCACTACACCTGCTGTTGATTCTTCCGGTTTAATGTAACTTCGATGCTTTTATATATATAGTGCAATTTTTTTTTTTTTTTTTTTTTTGCGAGTAAGTAAATGGTTTCACTTGTTTATACACTCAACAGACATCCGCCAGTACTAGAATTACCCTGCTGCAGTCTTTCCCTCTATAATTATTTTTGCTGTACATTATATACCTACACATATAAATTTTACGGAAATTATTACACAGTCTAGGGTCTGTATGTCTTACTTTTAAATACATACGCATATATATCTATACGTTTTACATATACATTCAATATATATTATTAACCTATAAATATATATTGATATACAAGTACATACATACATACATACATACATAAAAGTTAGAGCAATTGGTTAGCGAAATATTTCTTTATATACTGCAGTTTTCGAAATAATGCGAACAATACCATCCAGTACCCCAGTGGAATACCGAGTAGAGTAAAATAGGGTCGAAACTAAAAAAGATGAGAAGAAAGAAAAAGAAGAAGAAAAAAAAAAAAAAATAGAAAAAAAGAGACAAAGTATCTATCTTCAGCTCCCTCTTCCACTTTTCTTCTCAATTTTTTTTTTTGTTCTTGTTTTCTAAGTTCTTCTTTGACTAAGTCTAAGTGCAGTTTGCTTAATATTTTATTGGTTTTAAGGAAGTTTAGCCGAGCTATAATAGGGCCTCAAAAGTGAAATAATAGATCAGTGGGCTATCTTAACAGATCCTGTATGAACAAAAAAAATTTTTTAATCAACGGTTCAATAGAAATAAGAAAATTTTACAAAGCTTGAAAACAATAAGAAGGAAAAAACTCCCCACTCCTTGTCTCTAAGTTGAAACGATTTTTTCACAATTTTATTTCACATTTTGAAAATCGTCTCGATCGATATGGTCATTTTAAAAAATTGTAGAAAATTCAAATTGATTTCAAAGAAAAACTAAAAAAAAACTAAGTCCCATTCAAAGTGAGAAACATTATATAAAAAATCGCGGGTTCAATCCGAGATGTCTTAAGGGTCAGACCCTGGTCGAAATGACATCGAATGCCCTATATAAATACAATATATGTATTAGGGTGTGTCAAAAAAATTCGATATTTTTTTTTCTTCGCTCTCCGCCCAAAATATCGTAGGATATGTTCAAACAAACATTCTGACCAAATAACAGCTCTTAATTCCAATTTTAAAAGGTCCATCATCGAATTTGAAGGTTTACCATTTAAATAACACAGAAGAATGATTTTTTTACCTTATTTATTCTTGCAACCCAGGAAGAATTTTTTTTTCAAAAAACCCATGACTATGCCTTAAAATAGATTAAATTTGGAACAAAAAATTTTATTGAGCCGAGTATCTGTCTTCATTATTCGATTTCTTACAGAGCTTTGAAATCAAAATTTTCCATTTTTTGAATTTTTCAGCTAAACTATTGGAGTTAGACGAAAAAGTTACAGGACAATTTTGTAGTTTATCTGACGCACTACAAAAAAGTTTCAGGCAAATTTTTTGTATCGTCAATATTCAAAAAGTTATACGCGTGTTTTCTAAGTAAAATATCGATGTTTATACAAAAAAACAATAGAGAACCATAAAAAAATTAAATTTTAAGAGAAATTGCCCTAGTACAATTTTTTATATTGTCACCCATCAAAAGTTACTGACTTATTTAAGCTTATTTTGATGGTTTTTTAAAAAATGTATTAATACAAAAATAATGACTTTACACGCGTATAACTTTTTGAATATTGACGATACAAAAAATTTGCCTGAAACTTTTTTGTAGTGCGTCAGATAAACTAAAAAATTGTCCTGTAACTTTTTCGTCTAACTCCAATAGTTCAGCTGAAAAATTCAAAAAATGGAAAATTTTGATTTCAAAGCTTTGTAAGAAATCGAATAATGAAGACAGATACTCGGCTCAATAAAATTTTTTGTTCCAAATTTAATCTATTTTAAGGCATAGTCATGGGTTTTTTGAAAAAAAAAATTCTTCCTGGGTCGCAAGAATAAATAAGGTAAAAAAATCATTTTTCTGTGTTATTTAAATGGTAAAACTTCAAATTCGATGATGGACCTTTTAAAATTGGAATTAAGAGCTGTTATTTGGTCAGAATGTTTGTTTGAACATATCCTACGATATTTTGAGCGGAGAGCGAAGAAAAAAAAATATCGAATTTTTTTGACACACCCTAATATGTATATATAAACTATATAAAGTATATAAACTGTGTTAACTTTGTTCATATAATAATACTCCTTCCTAGAAAGAGAGAGAAAGAGAGAGAGAGAGAGAAAGAAAGAGGGGCCGACTTATCCTCGTTGTCAACGAGTATGAACAGCGTCTTACAAGCTCAATAGAATAATAACCTGCAGGCCATACGATGCTATAGTTAATCGTTTAAATAGCACATATACATACACACACACACACAAACATACACATACACATAGACACACAAATATACAAATACGATGTGAATAACATGTTTAATAATTGGAATAATTGTACTTGTGCCGCGCATCGTCGTCGGGACGACGACTACGAGCTCGTGATCTCACCAATAAATATATAATGAAAAACCCTCATTGAATTGTCGACGCTTGAAATTCCTACTAATAAAATCTTATGGTATATATGTACGATCGCTATTTACCGATTATAATACCCAATCTAAATTTTTTATTTGTTTTTCTCTTATACAAATTAAAAATCTTGCATCGCGGATATGTTTCACAAAATTTTTTTTTAAAGGGTTAGATCAGCCTGTATATTTTTTGAAAAACAGACATATCGTGTTATGATTTTTTTAGTTTCAAAATCTAACCAAATTTTTTTTTTTTATTTTGATATAATTTCGGTTTACGAGATTTGTATCAATAATTTGCTTCTAATTGGACTCATTTGTAAAAAAAAAAAAAAAAGAACAAATTTTTTAACTCACGTTATTAAATTTATTTGAAACTTTTTATATAAAATCGAAGGGAAAATCGATTTTTAATAAAATAAGTGTCTGCAGTATCTCCGTTCGACCTGCGATTTAAATCGAATTTTATTTCATTTTTGCTTCCTAAGACATCAGCAATCTTTTCGAAATTGTTGAAAAAATGTATAATTCGAGTGTGGGAGGGATAGAAGTTAAAAATTTTATAGCATAGTCTTGATTTAACTGTTTGAATAATTTCATCGAAATTTATTGCTCGTTTTTGGTTTTGGATTAATAAAATTTAACTAATTTGTATTCCATTTTAATTTTCCAGGATTCGTTCGGCCAGGATTATTGACGGGAACTCGATCCTGTTAGTAGGTTGGACATTATTGACCTTCTGCACGTTTGCAGTGAGACCAGCAAACGAAGGAAATGCAACGTCGTTTGCAGCTTCATCTTCTGTTACGACGTCAAGGACAGTGTCAACTACGGAAATGGTTTTTCAAAGATTTGCGATCCAGCCGATGGATCAGACGGCAGTGATTGGTTCCAAGGTGACTCTTCCATGTCGAGTTCTCGATCAAAAAGGTCCGATTCAATGGACTAAAGATGATTTCGGTCTTGGTGCTGTAAGAAACTTGACGGGCTACGAGAGATACGCCATGATTGGCAGCGACGAGGAAGGTGAGCTAAAGAATATATACTAAAAAAAAAAAAAAATGAAAATGAAAATGAAAATGAAAATGAAAAAAGAGAATATTATTACATTTTTATCCCTTAGACGTATATATAGGATATTCTTTGCCAATTTGATCTGCATTTTTTGACTTAAATTAACCTTAACATAATTTTTCACTTTTATATTGAAAATTGTCAAAAAAATTTGCAATAATTTTTTGTTTTTAACAAATAAAAATGATTTAAAAATTTTGGTTTCAAATACGATAAAAGGTGAGACAAAAAAATTTATCATAATCTTTAAACTAAACTAATACAAATTTCTGTAAAAAAAAAAGAAATAAATTGATGTGTTTTTTTTTTTTTTTTTTCTCGAACCTCCCACATCGTAAAAATTCTCTCGAATTACATTAAATTAAAGACTAACCTATAAGAACTGACGATCAATCGACGATAAGGTTTCCCATATTTGATTAACACGTAAAACCTTACCAACATCGTGTCATTAATGTCCATATAAAATAAGTAATACACTAAAATCTGTCTAGTATTTTATACGTGATCGGAGGTTTTTTTGTTATTTTTTTAATTTTTTTGGTGGGGGTTGGGGGTTGTTTATTCCGATAATTAGATATGTAAAATTTGTAATTCAAAATCGCGAAACTAATTTATAATATTATTATAATAAATTTAATATTATTCAGAATATTTATACACATAGTTTTAAAACTATACAAATATTTTTATCTCGTTATTATATAGACATATTTTATATTTATACATGATAAGTATATATTTATATTTATAGTAGTTAGAAAATATGTGATAAAGAAATTCTATGAAAAGTATTGGAAAAAAAAACCAAAGATTCGTATAATATTTTAAAGAAAAGAAACATTTTATATATCAATTTTATAGTTTTTGATTATTAGGTAACACTCATACGATAAAATATAGAATAAAAAAGAAAGAAAGAAAGAAAAAAAAAAAACGAAATCTATTTCTGCTAATTTTGTAAATTCCTTTAGAAACTTTAATTAGTAAAATTAATTTGATAAGAAATATTCTCGATTTCATTTACTGTGGAATATATATATAAAAAAAAAAAACTAAAAAATAAAAAATGGGAAAGAAAGAGAGAAACTTTATCCCAAACTCGTTCCGCTATTATATTAAACGATACGATTCGTTGAAATTTTAAAATCAATTTCACCCACGCTTTCTATTGAAGATGCATATATAGGTATGTGATAAAATGAAAAAGAAAGCTGTGAAAATCGATTATTCTATTTCTGATAAAAATTCTAAAATACTGTGAATATTTTGCAAATTAAAAAAAATTCTTTTAGCCCTATTATAATCATCGCGTAAATTCGCTTGTAATTAGTCATATAAAAGTATATACCTACCTGTAGGGAAGACCAAGGCAAAACGGGACGGAAGATTGGAATGTATTGATGGGGTAGAATGAGACATTTATTTAATATATTAAATAATATATTAAATTATTAGAAATTTGTGTTTCTACAACATAATTAAACGGCATCATTGAGAATATAACGTTTTTGAAATAATTTTCAATGTTTTAAGAAACATGCGGCGTTTAAATTCTGAAATCTTACAGACTTTGAAATTATTTAAAATATGTAGTTTTTGATATTCGGTATCTCGTAAACTTGTAAAAATATTTCATTTCTGAAGAAATATAAAGCTGAAAACTCAAAAGTCAACGACAGTGCGAAATAGGACATTCACAGAAAAGTAAAAATTTGTGGTGTAGAAATTCGGAGTAATTTCAGACACTGTTCCCTGCAAAATCACAAAACAGAATCATTCACCTTAGCTATTTCATTTTACCTCGCTCTCACCTATCTATGATACATAATAAAGAATCAAATTATAATAACGTGACGATGTATCTATTCTGATAGGCACACATAAACCTGAATCGAAAAGTCTGAAGGACAAACTGCAAAAACGTATCAATCAATTTTTCTATATCAAAGTGGTAGTTCCCCCTCATCGTCCAATATTTCTTGCTTGCTTTTACCGCGGGAAGTATATATAAGCCATGATCAGCGGGAAAATAAAGTAAATCAAAGTATAAAGTGAAGTTAATTGATTTCGTTATATGAATTTCTTATTTATTCATTTATTTGGTATTTTATTCAGATATAATAATTGATAGAATTTTTTTTTATTTTTTTTATATACATATACATGGGTATGTATCTGTTTCCCATGTTTTGGGATGTATATACGTATATACCTAGTGTATTTAGTATTAACGGTCCCAAAACCTTTGCTACGTACTTCAAGTCGCGACGACGTTCGTCCCAGAATTGCTGCAGCCGAAGTTTAAATTAGTTCTGAAACATTTGGCGCACGCTTCAATGCTTAATGGTTTCATCCATAAATCAATACAACTCCCGTTGTGTTGCTACTGCTGCTGCTGCTGCTGCTGCTGTTACTGCTATTGCTTTGTTATATGTCGCCACCTTTACCTCATCTTATAAATCTTCTGACAAGATGGCGATAATCTTATCTTCCCTCACCAAATTCAGTATAAAACTATTTAAAATACAATTTTTTATTCATAATATCTTATATTATACATATTTCAGGATTATTTATATTTAAACAGATTTTCTAAATACAACAATTCAAACTTGTTATAATCAAAAATTGTATATTTATTTAGTTGAATTTTAGTTTAAGTTAGTTAGTTAGTTAGTTAATTAGTTAGTTAATTAAAATATAGCTTTTTAAAAACATTCGAGAGAGAATAAACAAAATTCTAATTGAACTTTAATTGAATTCTAATAAGAAAAGAAAAAGAAAAGAAAAAAAAATTTAGGTTAGGTAATAAAAGTAGAAAATTCAATCTTCATAATACATATACGTATAACATTTATTATGTATTATATTTATGACTAAAGTACATACATACATGTATATAACAATTTTAATAGGCATTTACAATACACCGTAAAGGTTGCGCACGTGCCTTTGACGCGGTGCCTGTTAGATGTACATGTAACTATGGTTGCATATTTATAGGGGCATCTAAAATCTAAACAACGCCGATCATTCATGGCCGGTTAAAATGACGATAGAAAGAGAATGTGACAAGAAGAAGTATGTAATCGCTTTACCCTTATACATATAATCGTATAAACGTTATAGTTTGAAAATCGTTGGTCACACACAGCGTGTCTTAAAACCGTTCCTTATATTCTCGTGTCAACGGTTTTACTCGTTCACTTTTTCGCCCCCCTTATATGTATACCTTACCTCTATACTCTACTATACTCTACTTTAACTCTACTATAGGTAGTATAACTCTACTCTACTTCCTGCGCGACACATTTTCACTCACAATCAGTTTTACGACAATCTCTATTCTGCGATCAGCCTTATACCTACCGTGCGAGCTATGGTATGAAGTTAGCTAGTAACTCCACTAGCCAAATCCACAGTAACGTTATTTCTGATCAAACTGATAAAAAACCTTGACGGACGAACTGTTACAACAATTTCGTCGTCGTTATACTTTGTATAATGTATATTGGACTATGTTCTTATAATGTATTATAAGCTAAGTCAGATGATCCAAGTCAGTAGTTTGATTTTATCAATAATCTGTTGTAACAGTACAGTACCGTTTATACAAATTAAATTTATCCTCTTTAACCTTGATTGATATATACAATTTAACTCTGCAACAGGAGAAGCAGGTATGTATGTACAGTAAATTTTGTTGTTAGTCAGGATCGTGCAGTGTAGTGAGGTGAAGTGAGGCGATGCGAAACGCGGCGGTTGATCGGATCGTATGTATAGGTATATACTATATCGATCGATTCGGACAAATGATCGTTCACGAATAACGATCACCGGCCCTCGGTTAGCCGAGGTTAGTTTCAACCTCGATGAGGTGAAATTCCCGACACTGAGAAATCAATGCTTCATTACTCTCTATCTCGCTTTTATATACTTTATCCTTATTCTACTTCTTCTTTTCTCACTCACTCACTTAGTCTGGATATCGGGCATCGACTAGGTATGTATGTACGTATTGCGTATACACGGAGAAGAAGAGGAAGTAAAAGAAGAGGAAGAATAAGAAGTAGAAGTAGATGTGGAAGTGGTATAGTAGTAACGTCCGTAGACGATACGGCCGAGATAAAAGTTTTAGTATTTTACGAACGGTTTAAGATAGCTGGTGTAGCGGTCGAGTAAGTCATCAAAGAAAAAGGGGGGAAAATATAAAGGGAAAAAATGAAAGAGCGGTTTAAGTAGATACATTTTTTTTATATTACGTATTGTTTCATGAAAGTATTCAAGGTATTGATATTATAACACAATGTAGGTGAAGCATTAGGTGGATCGTATCACATATCGTTATACTATAGGTATCAATAATATCGATATAAACTTATTGGCATATACTCCAGAATATTGAAAATTATTTCAAAGCATTGACAAAAATATTATATAGAGTACCTACTTACGTGCGATTATTTGATAAGTTTTTTATATCTAGAACAAAATTTTTGAATGATTGAGAAGATTTAATAATCGACATAAAAAATATAAAAAAAAAAAATCAAATTATTTAATTGCTTCTTTTTTGAATTTTTTTTTTTTTTTTTGTTTTAAATCCTCCAATCTATGAAAATGTATATTAGATGTATTCAAAATATGTAAGTACATACTTATATACGTAACTGTGTGTATATATGTATATAAAAATATATTGTACATCAAACTGTAGAAATAGCGATATACCTTTTCCCGTTCTATTTATTCGAGGATCTACCTCATTTTAGAGCTGTGAAATGTGGAACATAAAACAGCGAAAACGGTATCTGGAGCGAGAGAAGTGGGCAAAGTAGGTACCCACGTACTGTCGAAACAGTTCAAAACCAAAAAAAAGTACATACAAAATAAAAAAAAAAAAACAAAAAAAAAAAAAAAACTACAACTGTTCAAGTTTTACTCCAATTTCGTTTTTATTTATTTTTATATTTTTTATTTTTTTATATATTATATCTATATGATATTTTGTACAGGTAAAAATTGGTACTGATTTTATATAGCTATAGGTGATTCGTGCAAAAAATAACAAAAAAAGAAAAAAATTTGTTTCTTTTTGTTTTTTTGTTTTTTTATTCCACCAAGTCCATCTTTTTCTTCACTTAGTGAAATTTGAAAGTTTATATTGCACACAGGATATTGTAAAAAGAATTATGATACAAAATGGTGAAACAAAAGTATAAAATTTTCAATTATTCTATTTTATTTATTTTTTGTCTTTTTTTATCATTCCAGGAGATTTCTCTCTCCACATACATCCGGTCGAGTTGGAAGACGATGGTAAATATCAGTGTCAAGCATCCCCTACAAACGATGGTCAACCAGGACTTAGATCCCGATTTGCAAAACTTAGTGTTCTGGTACCACCTCAAATGCCAAAAATTACACAAGGTGATTTTCTCGTCACAACAGAGGACCGTGAACTGACTATGGAGTGTGTAAGCGTTGCTGGAAAACCACCAGCCGAGGTAAGAGAGAAAATTTTTTTTTTTTAAATAAAAAAATACAAAAATCAAAAAATATTTTGAAAGAAAAAAAAAATAAATAAATAAATAAATGGGTAAATAATTTCAAGGTGTAATAAAAAGTATCTCAATTCTATGTACAAACATCTATATATACGAGGATCGATTGTAACAGATACCTACCCCTTTTTTCTTTTTATAAACTTTTTAGCAACATCTTTACCTCGATGTAATATACCAATATCAATGAAACATGAATACGTGTGTATGTATATACGTATATGCATGTAACTACGGTGATATAAGAGCAACTTGTCACGACGTACTCGTATTATATGTATATATATATATATATATATATGTATATATATATATATCTACCTGGCAGTAGAGAGCAGAGCATAGCATAGCGTATAGAACACTCAGCCCAGCCTCTCGTCTCTCTTGGCAGGAGCCACTTGCTTTGAGCTTTCTAGCACTGCGCCATTTAAAGTTTCCCCATCACTGTGTCGTAGGCTGTCTCCTTGATTCCTACCAACTTTAGCACAGATTTTTATTGCTTTTTTCTTTTTTTTTTCTTTTCTTCTTTTTCCTAGAACGTCGAAATTGGGAACTCGGTTAAGCCGATTTCGAATTTTTTGAAAAGGTTAAAGTTCAGAATATCAAAATTAGGAAAGATCGGAATTTACACAGTCTAAATAGTCGGAAATTCTAAAACCCTGAAAGTTCAAGAATCCGAAAATTTAATCGAAAGCCATGTCGCTTTGTGAGTGAATTTTAACATCCTGAGTCTCGACCTTTTGGATCTTTACCTTTCAAACTTTTCAACATTCCCTAATTTTAGATTTGAAGTTTTTCAAATTGACTATATGCAGAAATACTTTTTCAAAAAACTGTAACTCGGTCGTATTAAAATTCGGAATTTTTACCGTTTAGAAGTTTTAAAATTCAGAACTTTGACACTGGTTTCCATAAGAAACTGTTTCTGCAGAGTTCAGTTTCGTATTTTAACAGTCCCTCAGCGAGTGCCTTTCTCTTCCGATCTCTCTCAGATTTTTCGCATTAGTATTACTCTGCTTATTATTATTTTTTTTTTCTTTCTCATTTGTTCGTGCAGAAAACCGCAATTTCCTTTCACATATAAGTAACAAAATATCAAAAAAATAAATAAAAGAAAACCACCAACTTTCAACGATTTTTAATCTTTTCATTCACATATTTCATATTATAACGTATAAAAATTTCGAAAATGAGAGAAAAAAATTAAACATAAAAAGAAGATAAAATATAGGAATGACTAATTATCTTCTTTTTCTTTTTCTTCTTCTTCTTCTTCCTTGTGCTTATCCCGATAAACCTGATGTAAGCCAGAATGACAAATTATTAAATATGCCACAACGTGTGCGATCTACGTAGAAAGAAAAAAAAAAAAAAAAAAAAGACAAAAAATTTAAATTCACCTTAAAATATGCCACAGAGTGAGGCCAAATATTGTAAGTACTCGTATCATATCATATCTATCTCGACGGCGGACGTATACACGAAAGTGCCATTAGCTTGGTTATATAGAGCCAAGCAGAAAAGAGCGAAAGAGAGAGAGAGAGAGATCTCTCAGCTGCAGCCATTGAGAAGAAGAAGAAGAAGAAGAAGGAGAAAAATAAAAAGAAAAAGCAGTAATATCGATATATCAATTTCATTTTGCTACGTGACGTCAGTTAAATATATTTTGAAATATAATTTTACATATGGAATGCGTCTTGCCTCCACTCTACGAGAGAACAGATTTTTATATACGATATATATATACAGCGGTAACCACATTACTTATGTATTTAACATTAAGTGCTTTTTTCACCCGTGGGAATTTTTGGGTGTTCACTCGCGGAAACGCAGAAATTTACGCAAACGGAATAATAATAAATTTTTTTTTTTTTTTTTTTTTAAGTAAGAAATAAAAGAATAAAAACAAAAATTTTTTTTTTTTACACACATAATTTCCTCTTTCGCTTGTTCCTATTTAATTATTTATAAATTTTACTCAATTATTTATACGGAGTTTGAAACAAATTCGTATATTAAAAACTGAATTTTACTACCCATGGTTGTGCGAAGAGGAAGAGAAGAGGAAAAACAAATAAATAAATAATAAGAGAGAGAAAAGAAAATAAAGAGAAGAAAATAAAAAAATTAAAAGAAATTTTTTTTTTTTGCTTTTTTTTTTTTTTTGGCGGGGGGGAATGACAAGTTTATCTTAACTGATGGCCATGGGGGGGTGAGAAAAATACGGAGGGAAAAAAACAAAAAAAATAAAATTTCCCTCTGTGGATATTACCTGCCAATCTGGGATCTGTAATCGAGTTGAAAAAAAGTCTTTTGTTTCAATTGGCTCGAGGAAAATCGCGACAGGGGGGAAAAGGTAGTAGGATAAGAAAGAGTGTATGTCTCTTTTTTTTTCTTTTTCTTCGTTTTGTAGAAAATTTGAAAGAAAAATAAGAATAACATGAAATAAATAAGTAAATAAATAAATAATTAAAGGACAATTTAACAAAACTATCGCGTAATTAATAAACAAAATAAAAAAAAAAAAACTGAAAAACATAAGAAAAAGATTAAAGAAAAAAGGGATCTAAAAATCATCTTTCTTCTTTCTATTTCGTATACATATACGCGATATCAACGTTCTTAATCTGTAGCAATGAACAAAAAAAGTAAAAAAAAAAAAAAAAAGAAAAAGACGAAAAAAAGTTAAAGGAAAAAGTTTTTGGCTAACCGTTTTACCCGCGCGAGGTTGCAGAGTTGAGAGCTTTTCAGGATTAAATTTTTCATCGGAATTGATAGTTTGATGAAAGTTTAGTACGGTAAGAAAAAAAAAAGATAATGAAAAATAAGAAGATGAAAAAATGAAAATGAAAATGAAAAAAAAAAAAAACTCAAGTCATATAAAGGAAAGAGCGCGATATCTATGTACTAAAAAAGAATATATAATATACTAGCGATTCTCTTTTCGTGAGAGTGAAGAAGGATAAAAAAAAAAACTGTAAAAAAAAAAAAAAAAAACTTCTTACGAAATTTTATGACGTACTGGATGTGTAAATTGAAATCTGTGATTTTTTTTTCTCTTCTACTTTTCTTTTGTCTTAAATTAAATGCTGAATAATTTTCATCTGTACTTTTTTTTTCTCTCTTTTTATTTTTTTTTTTCGTTTTTCTCGTGCTTGTTCTTTTCTTAGCTTTGTGCTCTGCGCGATTCGACAACGACCAAGGTTGCTCCGCGTTATAATAAAGTCTTGTCAAATATTTTGTCGGTTAATTTGAAAACGACAAAGAATAATAATACAGCCTTAGATGTGAAATTAAAAAAACGATTGTCTTTAATAACGTGATAATAAAAAACAAAAAAAAAAAAAGGAAAAAAGAAGAAAAAAATATATAAATACTCGAGAGATTATCAGGTATATAATATATATGTGTAATTATATACATAGCTATATACATATAAAAAAATTTTTTTGTTTTTTTTTGCCGAGAGAATTTTGTAGGAAGAGAAGAGACGAAAAGAGAATAAGAGTTTCTGAAACTCGCTTACTGAGATTGGAGGATTAATAATAATAATAACAATAATTATATTATTATTGATAAAAATCGTATAGATTCTAACGTAAATGATTTATTTTTCTTATTATTATCTTTACTTTTTCTTTCTTAAATGAAAGGGGATTTATTTGAATTTGATTACTCCTAATCCTAGCCTCAGAGGAATTAAAAAGTCTAAAGTGTAATAAAGGGGATAAAATGATCACGAAGTAGAGGGGGATGTGCTTGAAGGATTTTTTTTTTTTTTTTTTTATATCTTCTTTTTCACTTTTTTCTTTTCTTTCTTTCTTTTTATTTATTTATTTTTCTTCTTTATTTTCTGCCGGAAAGAAAAATTGAAGAAAACAGTTACGACGACGAAGCAGAACCTTTTTTTTCCCTGGATATATAATTGAACCACAAAACTGGAACGTTCCCAAAGCGACGACCAACCAACCAACCAACCAACCACCCCCTCATCCCTCTTTTCTCCATTAATCATGGATTTACATAATTTTAATTAAAAACTGAGGTTACAACTGCGAAAACAAATTTGATTAATTTTTCAGTAGAAGCAAGCTGCAGCTTTCTTCTCCTCCAACCTACCTACCTACCTACCTTTTTCTCCTCTGCTTCGGCCTCGTTCTCGTTCCACGATTTTCCCATTCCCTCAAACCATACCGAATCACATTACCCGCTGAATTCAACCTCGATTCAATTATGCAAAACAGCGATTCGATATCTGCTCGATAATTACTTTTGAGACGTTATGAAAACCCCTCGACGAACCATAATTAACAAACCACTAGAGTCATTCCCAGCCTATAATAATAAAATTATATCATCCCCTGCTGGTGGTGCAGCATACCAGCTGGGGCTCACCACCCGCTGGGGTCTGCCTAGTAAATATATCCAATAGATATATGTATATAGAAAAATTATATACTATACTTTTATTCACATTACATTATAATTACATACATCTATATACCGAGAGAAATTAATATATATCCAATCGGCAGGAAGTTTCTGCGATTCTTTTCTGCACAGATTGTGAATAATTTAATTTAATTTTTCTCTTTTCTTTTTTTATTTTCTTTTTTTTTTTTTTGGAGACCGAAAAAGAGAGGGGAAGAAAAAATTTTGTCAAAATTTAATAAACGGAACAGATAAACTTATACTTTTTATTTTTCTTTCTTACATTTCGTTTATTATTTATTTTTTAATTAAAAAAAAATTTGATTATCAATTTTCTCAAACTCTAATAACTATAAAATGTTCAAAAATATGTTTCTCGATTATTCTATCCGTTTGTATTTTTTATTTATTCATTTATTTCTTTATTTGAGAGTTGTAAATCTCATGTAAACTTTTAAGTACATGTGTATTATATGTGCATATATTAAAGGATACATATATATGTATTCTCTCCATAATATAGAAACGGTGTCTCTTTATGGTGGTTCACGAAGAAGCTTTTACCTGTGCATTTAGACGCGTTACTGAGAGGCGGGTTTAATTAACTTATATAATTAATTATAGCGTGTTAGTATATACTGAGGGTTATATATTATAATATGCGTCTGGTTGAGTTCGTCGAATTAGGTAAGTCAAGTCCTACCTAGACTACGCTCGTATATATATATATAACGGGCTAAAAGCGCGTCAAACTATAACTTCTGAATTTTTATCCCTACATTCATAAAACACTTTACTATACCATGAAGATAATTTCTTTATTTTGCTTTTTTTTTCTTATATATTATTCATCATATATATTAAACCAGTTTTATTTTTAAATTATGCGCGAGATGGCAATTTTGAAGGAGCGTCAATTCGTATAACGGGAAATAAGACGTCGTCGAATCGCATCGTCGATCCGATCGCAACGACCCGGAGGCCATTTGACGCCCGATCCAAAACGATTTCGTCTTTAGCGTTTCTATGTAAAATGAAGGAAAACCCCTTCGAGCTAAAAAAAAAAATAATAAAAAAAAAACTCTTTTCTCTCTTTTTCCGCAAATATTATCCTCCTGCGATCATCGCAACTCTCTTTTACTTTATATTTTCGCTCTCACACTACCGACACTGACTTGGAGCAAAACTCGTATAGATGTATATCTTAACATAGCAGATATTCATAATCATGTATATATAATCCATCGATTATCCGTCGTGGTTATATATATAGGCTTGAAATTTTGAAATTAAATTTTCATATACCTACTTTCAGATTAAAAAATCTTCAGTTTCAAGTTTTCCGGTAATTATATTATATTATTGAATTTATATAGATTAATGGAATTTTATTCAAGCTTAGGAATTTTCATTTAGAATCATAAACGTGAGAGAGGTAGATGCAGTGATCGTTAGATTTTAAAACACGAACCTTAAAGAATAATTTTGAGGATATATTTTTCTGGATAACTGTTGAAGTTATCGAATCAGGATTTGGTGAAGTTAAAGACATACATTTTGAAGAACTTTGAGAATTTAAGTTTTTTGAATTAAAAAACAAAAAAAAAAAAAGTTTCAAATTTGCAAGATTTTGGGTACAAATGTTGGGAATAAAACTTTTGCACATCTCGTTCAACGCGATCGTTTTCTTCTACGATGAAGAATAAAGAAAAGAAAAAAATAAAAAGAAAGAATCAATCTTTAAATTCTATTTTAGTTTCAAATTTTTTCAAAATGGCGTCTCAGAAAGCGAGATCTACGACGACCGAGACGAGGGTGCAAGAGAATTAGCCGCGCGTACTGAATATTTAATATTTAGTTCGGAAGATTTTCTACCTATGTATATCTTACCTATACCTACCTTGGCTAAAGGTCGGTCGGCTTGAGAATAACGAGAAGCTTGCGCGAGGATAGAATAGGGATTATTACTTCGTTCTTAAATCCGTTATGGATTAATATTTCGTTGCATTTTAATCCTCAATGCGTTAATTAATATTTCGGATTATGTGCAGGAAATTGATTTTTATATATGCGGGTAGTATATAATACATAGGAATTATAAAAAAATATATTGCAACACCGAAACCAACAAACTGGTAAATAAAATTGAAAAATAAAAAATTGATTGAGGATTAATTTTTCTAAATTATACTTTTTTTTTTTTTGTTACAGTTTTTTGATTTTTTATCGTATATAGTTTTTGAATTAAATTATTCATACTTATAGGTATATAATAAGTTCTATGAATGAATCATCGTGACTGTAGCACTTATACTTATACCCTGTACGCGCCTATATACGTTAAATTGAACTGATTATCGGTTATCGATTTCAGAATTAATACACCCAGGAAATCGTATGATTAGATGAAACTCAATTATTCGTGAATTTCCGTACTCACTATTTCATAATCTACAACTGATTGGCGAGATATTTTTCAAATATTTATTATATGATAATAAAACGATAATATAATTTTCTCACGAAAATAAAATAAAAAAAAAAAAAAAACTTTATTTAATAGTCAAATTTTTTTGATTCAATACTTTTTAGTAGTTTTAATCAAACATGAATATATCTAGTTTTCCTTTTTTTTTTTTATTTATTTGTTTTTACAAATGTCAGGTTTTGTTCACTCCTGTATACGATCGAAGAGAAAATACCTACTTTCGTCCTACTATATAGACAGTATGTATTAATCCATCGAGATCTGTTCGTCTTTCTTTATATTCTGACTTTGAGAATTATTATTGAACTTTGTAAACCTTATAGTTGCCAATAATTTCCCATGGGTGAAAATTGAATGAATGCTATTCTCTCGTAGTATATGGGTATATCCAGTGTACAAGGGAGTTGGATGAATTCGAATAATGGGCAATTCATTTCTATTATATAGCGTTGAATTTCTAGTTATGTATATATAATATTATAGCAGGGAAATTACAAGGGGTGTTAATATAAGTTCTAAATATCGATACCAAATTACAGATAATATCGTGAAAAACATTTCCAAAATGTGACAGATAACAAAAAAAGGGACTAAACTATACGAATAAAAGGGGTAATTTTTTTTTTTTTTTCGCAAGAATAATTTTTTAATCAAACCTTAGAAAAATTAATTGATAATTTAAATGTGAATGTTGATTTTTTTTTGCATTTTTAACTGTTTAAATTATTGTTTCAGATCACGTGGATCGACGGACTTGGCAATGTACTTCACAAAGGTATCAGGACTATACATGAAAAATTTGACGGTGGTCCTTTGGTAACTGTTAAATCAGTGCTGACAGTTAGACCTCGAAAAGAACACGACAATACCACGTTTACTTGTCAAAGTCAAAACGCAGCAGATCGAACACCACAGAATGTTAAACTTCGAGTTGAGGTGAGTAGATTAATAATTACCAAATAAAAAATAAAATTTTTTGACTTTGAAATTCTATACGTATAAAGTATTTTAACAAAAAAAAAGAAAAAAAAATGTGAAAATGGCAGAAAATCGGAAAAGAACTTCTATACACGTTGAATTGTTGAAAATAATAATATAACGATATCCTTTGAGGATAATGAATAAATAAGTTGAAGTATGGTGACTTGATTTAAAATAATTATCGACCAAAGAATAATTTGAAGTAAAAGTTTGAAAAGGAGAAGGTAAATAAATTTTAAATTCAATTCAGGTTCGGTACGCGCCTAAAGTCAAACTTCATATTCGTTCCGGAGCTCCAAAGGGCAAGCTAATTGTCGAAGGGGCTGAACTGAGATTCAAATGTCGTGCAGAGGGAAATCCCCCCGACATGGAATACAGGTAAATTTACCATCATTCCTCCTATACTGTATATGTATATGTATATGTATATGTATATATATATATATCTATCTCCCTTATTTATCCCAATACATATTACAAATAGATATAGGTATATATGTATATGTATGTGTTTACCTTGACTTCCTTGATTTACGATTTACTTTGACTCGGAATAAGCGTCTTGACGGAATTGGAAATTCTAACGTAGCTTGTATATGTATATAGATTTACGTTACCTATATATGTATATATATGTACATATATCAAGTATATACTCAAAGCAAAACATCAAAGACGATAAGAAATCAATATCGTCGACCTCTTGTACAAATATATAGGATTAGAGTTTTAAATTATCGTCAATGATATAATTGGAAATAAATATTTAAAAAAAAAAAAAAAAATTAAACAAAATATTTTCCAAAAATAGTCGGAACTTATATGTTATTTAATAAATTTAGGTGGTTCATAAACGACAGAAAAGTTATCGGCGATTATACGACCGATATGATTATCCATAACGCGACACGACACGATCATGAAGCTATTGTAAAATGCGAGGTTCATAACGATGTTGGTAAAAGCGAAGAAACTGAGACTCTTTACATAACGTGTAAGTTGAAAAAAACAAAAAAAAAAAAAACTAATTAATATGAGAAATAATTATTATAAAAAATAGTATGTTTTTTTTTCGAAATATTTCAAAGAGGAAAGAAGAAAAAAAAATGTTAAAGTTTTTGTGTGTTTTTTTTTTTTTTTTTTTTTTTGATTTTTGAATATTAGATGGACCCCAGTTTCGACACCCTCCTCAATCCGTCGAAACTGATTACGGTGATACTGTGATACTGCAGTGTGATGTCGACGGTAATCCTTCGCCAGGAATAATATGGATTCATGAAGAATCGGATAAAATTGTTGCCAGAAGTCCTAATATCAGTGTTCATGTTAGCCTGGAAACTGCTGGACGATATTATTGCAAAGCGCACGTTTCCGGATTCCCGGAACTCACTGGATATGCTAATATTTATATTAGAGCTGCACCAAGCATTGTTTCTCAACGAACTCAATATGTTCCTGATGAAGGGGTCGTCAAGGTGAGTGAAATTATTCAAAATTAACTTTGGATAATGTTGATTTTTATTTTCTATCATTTTATTTATTTTTAAATAATTCTCATCTTTTTACAATTTTTATCTATTCGTTTTCTTTGCAAATTTTATAAAACTAAAAATTCACTTTACTTATTTATTTATTTTTCATTTCTCTGTATTTAAGAAATTTTTATTAATACATACTGTATTCAATTTTTCATGCATATTTTTAGATTATTATTTTTCAAATTTCGTCGTTCCATAAAACATGAAAATTTCAAAGAATATTTACCTCTGATCCTTTTCATGCAAAGCATATGTAAAAGAGATGAATAATCATTGAATTCCGAGCCTTTAAGACGTTTGAAGACTGAGCTTGAAATTAAAAATAAAAAAAGAAAAAAAAAACTCCGATTGTTATAAAATGTTCAGAGGGAGTATTGAATCCTTAAAAAAAGAATAAAAAAAAAAATCGTTGAATTTAAAATCTCAGTTTTTATGGACAACTTGATTTTTGAATAATTTTATTTTCCTTTAAAGTTACGATTTTGTCCGATGTTACACAAAGAATCTTGACTTCTATTTACTAATATTATCACAACTACACTCTCTTATATCCAAATCTTTTTCATAATAGAATTAAAAACTGAGATTTCAGACTCTGAAAACTTAAACTTTTTTTACATAAATGCTTTTTCCATGAAATTAAACGGAAACAAGAAGTCCCTGATTACAGAAAGATGATTTTTCTCTAATATGCAAATTTTATGGAGACTATAGAAATTCAAAACCCTTGATTGTACTAAAAAAAGTTACAATTTTTTTTCCATTTAAAATCCGTCAATCTTTGCTTAAATTACGATAAACAATGTTTTTCCGATCCTCTAGGTCGAGTGTACTGCCATTGCTGTACCAAAGGCTGATTCTGTCACTTGGAGCTTTGGGGGACGGGAATTAAACTTCTCGTCAAATAGCACCCCATTTTTTATCCAGGATGAATTCACGCCCGAGGGAATAGTCAGCACAATTACTCTCCTTGATCCAGTATCCACATATTTTGGAGAATACAATTGCACGGTGACAAATAGCTTTGGGACAGACTCTGTGATAATCAAACTAACTACGCACAGTAAGCACCTTTCATTTTAATCATCTATCTGATAACCAGACCAAAAAATAGAAAGAAAATTTTAGAAACTATCACAAAAACTTTCAATACGGGATCCAAACTATATTGAAAAAGTTTCATACCATTTCAGACTGCGATGTATGAGTTCAACTAAAGTTGGAATGTGTATTTAGCGCGGGCAAAATCATTGAGAAACTTATATGAGAATACTTTGTGCATTTTATATAGTCATTTATTTATTCTTCTATTTTCAGCGCTGATTCCAGTCGATTGGCAACTAATTCTGATCGTCGGAGGCTTAGTGATCTGTATAATATTGCTAGGAATAATCATAGCGTTAATTTTGCACTGTCGAGATCGAATCAAACAGCCTAGACCTCGGACTGTGCAAGCTCAAGACAACGATCTCCGTAAGTTTGAATTTGAATTAATTGTAAAACTATTTTTCTCTCTTCAACTGAACATTCTCTACTTCATTTTAATCACTTTCCATAATTAGAACTGGAATTTTATTTTAAAGAAGAAACTGACTCCAATGTTGAACGTTATCGCGAAAGTGATCGAAGCAGCAATCTCTCAGATGTTAAGGCTGATATACGGGCTGGATCTAGTGTCAGTAATGCAGAGAGTGTTACTGCGCTGGATAGCGAAGGAGAAGGAAGTACGAGGGGTGTTAACGCCTTAGCTTTAGCAGGGCCAGTACCAAATCCACTTGGTTTTCGGTACAGCGCTGATTACACGGAGCCCTCTTTTCCGCCAAAAAATAATGTAAGAAGCTTTGAAAAATTTTCAAAATTTTACAGTTTAATATGAACTCGATTTCGTTCATAATAGGATGGAAGCAACAACAACGGATACGTTCCGTATGTAGATTACGCTCGTGACTACACGCCGCCAGTTCCTCAAGGCATGGGAGCTTCAAGAGAATCTTTAAGCAGGATACCTTCTGGAGGAATTCTTGCATCTAAAAAAATTGGGCTTAGTTCAGCAAATCTTGGTGCTACACCGCAGGTCAACTCCGTTATTGACCCCAGGTTTTCAGCTACTTATGGAAATCCTTATTTAAGGTAGTTACGCAAAACTTACAGCCTTTTTATGGCATAAATGAAGAGACCCTTATCTTCCTTGTACCGATGTCTAATCTATTATTCTCTTTTATCATCAATCAGGATGTCAGCGGCGGAGCAACTCAGGCACGCGCCTCATACGGCGATACCTGGAGTAACTCCTGCCCCTCCGCCGTATACTCAAGCAATGAGAATGAGTAATATGAATGCATTGAACGGCGCTGGACCACAGGTAAAATATTCTGAAAAATAAGCTGTGTAATTATGTCTTTTTTATCTTGATGGTATTAATATTATGGGATTATTTTCAGGCTCCTTTATCTGCTCATTATATTACGGGAGGTCCAAACGGAGGAGTTGCAACAGTAAAACGCACTTCTGCTGTTGGAAGTTTAGCAACGCACGTATGAGACTAGGAAATTATGAGATCTATAATTGTCTCTGTTGAATAAATAGCCTCAAGAATATGAAATTTGGTCCGCAGTGTGATATCTTTCGAGAGTGATAATCGTCCGTGTTTGATTATCTTCTTAAAAGTGAAGAAGATATGAAAAAATAATATTGGTATTTGGATCTAATTCGATTGTATTATCCATCGAGACCAATGGACGACGATAAGTTCTTGACAAAGATTTAATCGGATTGGTAAAAATCCAACTCATCAAACACCTGGTTATAGATAATTTTCTTTAAAGTGCTGCCTTATAGATCGTTGTACAGAATTCTCACCGTAAGATACTCGATCCGAAACTGTGATAAAGGCAATATTTAAATAGTTGTAAAGAGAGCCTAGAGTACCTTATCAAGGTGTTAAATATTTCTGATAATATAAAAATTATCAAACGATCTTGTCAGACAAAGAAGACGATCTAAAATCTTGTGTAATAAAGATTTGAAAAAATTGATTATATCGTAGTTAATAAAATGATTATAGAGAAACAGTCAAAATGTACATAAGTGTAATTAAAAAAAAAAAAAAAAAGGAATGCGAAAGGTTTTGTCGATTAATTGTAAAATTATTCTATAAAAATTTATCTTTTGGTTTATTAATTACGATAGTTTAGCTATAAATAAAACGATTAATTAACTGTTTGTAAATACTGCAATCGAGTTGAAAATAATAATAATAATAATTATTGATCCGTGAAAAAAGTAAATAAATAAAACAATTTTTCTATACGATAAAACGAACGAGAGAGTATACATATATGTATATAGAGGTGTATGTGTATATTCTTCAGGAAGTAACAATAAATACGAGCCTTTTTAGCCTTATATAGAAAATTCTTTCTTATTTTTTTTTTTTTTTGTTTTTCGTTGCATATTAGATTGATGTTAATAAGTATTGTACATACAACACATACATACATCTATTTACTATATTTCTATTTGTTATTTGAGAACTGATAATATAATTTGATTATTCTTAGATGAAAATCAGAAATTAGAAGAAAAAAAAAAAAAACAAATTAAAAATTAAAAAAAAAATAACAAAAATACTCTTTGGCTTTGCAGATATATATATTGTTGAATAGAGGTAAAAAATTAAATTTAGGTATATTAAAAACCAAAATATAAATACAGTTTTTCGGAATAGTAGAAAGGGAAGAGAAAAAAATAATGAAAACGTGGGAAAAAAAATAACAGAGGATTTTTAAATATTGTAGAAAAAAAAAAAAAAAAAACATAGATGACTAAAGTATTGACAATCTTTCAATTAAAATACTATTTTACCTACTAGATCTCAATAAGCATTTAATTTAGATTATTCGATTGATTGAATTTTTTTTTTACTATCAAGCTTTCCTTTTAAAAACGGAGTAAAGGTTAATATTAATGAAAAAGAATGATAAGGTGATAAACTTTGTATCATATTAGCTGTAAGCAAATAGAGAGAGTGACAGTCGTAATGATATCAAATTTGACGAAGAAAAAAAAATTAAAAAACAAAAAAACACCTAAAGGTAATGAAAGAAATGCTGAAAAATAAGGATATTATTATTATTTTATTATTATTGTTATTATTATTATTATTACTATTATTATTATTATTTTTTTTTTTTTATGTCTAAATACTAATGCAGTCGATTAAAAATATTGATTGAATTGATATTAAATATATGATATTATGTAATAAGGATTTAATTAATTGTAAAATAATGACACACGTGTGTATTTCGTGTCGCAATAGTTTCCATTGGCCTGAATTATACATATATCGTTATCGCGAATTGAAGATAAAAAAAAATAAAAAAAACGAAAGAAAACGAGAAAGACAGAATAAAAAAAAAAATATAAAAAAAAAAAAAAAAAAAAAGAAAAACTTACGAAGTAAAAAGTAAAAAAACGGAAGAGAAAGAAAAAACAGCATAAGAATGCTTTTGCATATAGTAAAAGAAACCCCAAATTATAGGCCACGTTGTAATATAGATAGCTAATTATTAATTAAATATGTTATTTAAAACTGTTGTTAATATGAACATAGGTAGTCCATAGTTCAATGGCACTAAAATAATTTTATCTGAATAGGGATTACCTATATATCGATTAGAAATTATATATATACATAAAACATAAACCATAAACACACATACACATAAATGAAAAAAAAAAAAAATAAAACTGTAAATACGCATAATTGTGTATATATACATATATACGTATGTAGGTATATTGATATCCGATATATACATATAAGTAATTTGAAAATATGCTATCGAGTTTTATAAAAGTGTGATTATAATTTTTTCAAATGTATTTATTCACATACATACACGTACGTGCGTAAATACAATTGAAATAATTTTTCGTTTTTTTTTTTTTAATTTTTTTCTGCGTACGTGATATGAAATAATAATAATAATAATAATAATTATTATTATTATTATTATAATTATATAACAATAATTTCTCATCACGTATCCAATTGTGTCCTATACTCTATGTGTTTATACGTTTTTATAATTATAACTACTTCACCGTTTTTCGCTACAACAATATACATGTACATACGTACGTATATGCTATACATATATATATATATATAGATATATATGTATATATACCTACGTATATGCAACAGTTTTAGACTGAATTTATTTCGTACTTTTTCACAATAAAAACGGCCTGCGGCTACAAATAAGAAAAAAAAAACAAAAAAAACTGCTAAACTAATAATACTATAACAATACAAGAAATATGTATAATCCGCGGTCTTAATTTTCATACGCCCCCTCCCCCCCCCCCGGTATTCAATTAATCGAATCTAAAATAATGCGTATGAATTATAATGACAGATTTGCTAATAAAACAGGAAGTAGGTAATATATTAAATACTTCCTAGCTTAAATAATATAACGAAACAGGGTCGCAGCTATCAATTATTAAAACGAATAACGACGCAAATTGGGCAACCTTTTGGGCGCCGGGAGTGATTCTTAAATAAATAAATAAATAAATAAATAAAAAAGAAAGAAATAATAATAATAATAATTAAAATTAAAATTAAACAAAACTTATGACTACATGACGAAAAATGACAGGAAAACAAAAAGAGAGAGAGAGAGACAAAAAAAAAAAAAATGATACCTAAACTGATATAACAAATATTTACATTTGTATTGCGAGAAAACAGGAAAAAAAACTGCAAAAAAAAAGAAAAAGAAAAAAAAAAATTATCTTTATATCATACATCTGTAATATATAATTTTTTGTGTAAATAGCTGAAGTTATTGCTCACTGTATCTTGTAAGTTTAATTATTAGTTTTATAACTATGAACTATAATATGAATATAGATATGTTGTACTATATTAAAAATATCTAACTCTTAACAAATTTACGAGATATAATTCCGAAAATGAAAGAAAGAGATCATTCTTACATACATATAGTATATATATATATATATATATATATACATATATATACGTAATCCAATAATAGCGATCAAGTCGATATTCAAAGATTCTTTAATTACCGTTTGCAAATATCTCTTTTAATGATAAACAAAAAAAAACCAAAAAAATCGACATACATATATTTTCTATTAATAATAATAATAATAATAATAATAATATTAAATACGTACTTATTTAATAGTTTGAATTATATCATTTGATCATATAGGTAATTAAACTATAACTAACTACATATACATATAAATTCAATTCTCACTATACATATAACATTATATTCACATTCAATTTATATCGTCAAATGAAATAGAGATATTTTTCAATTGTATATACTATAGGTATGCATATAATATCTAATTAATCGCGATTTCAAATTTCATCAACGTCATATAAATAATTAGGCGTATTCATTTAAACATCATTCGTCGTCATTAACACGCACATTTTCTATACATTATACATATATACATATACATAATATACCTATGTAATAAATAGGAATTACCTAATTATAATATACATAGTAATTATCAATTAAAAATTTTTTCTCTACTTGGTCGCAATTACGGTGTGTCCCATTGAAAAATCTACTCAAATATCGTTGTTATTATTATTTTATTTTATTTTACTTTTATTTTTGTTATTTTATCTTCTTTTTTCCAACTTTTTTTTCTCAAACTAATAAATAATAAAAAGAAAATAAATTAAATAAATAAATTTAACAATATTAGCTTATTTTTGGCATTCCCTAAGAGCTGTTCAATAGGACACTCTGTAGTATTATAAATTGGTGTACCTATATATATTTATATAGTAGGGGGCTTGTTATTCCTGATCCGAGTCATAGACTCAAATTAATAGTCATAATGTAAGTTGAAAAATTGATCAAACATTTAGTACAACGTTCACTAGTGCATTTCGAATACTGCTTCACATTTCATATTATTAATAAAAATGAAAAACAAAAAAAAAAAAAAAAACAAAAGAAAAATAAAAATTATTTCATGACTATATAGGTAATTAATAGTATAATATAGTCGATATATACTGTACGTGCTGCTTAAGAAAATAAAATAGTAATAATAGTAGTAATAATAATAAAAATAATAATAATAACTCTCGAGATCTTTGATGCGCAATAATAAATGCAGCAGTGAAGTAAAAATATAATATTATGCTACATGGAATTTATTCACCATGAATGTATTCAAACTTTTTGCAATGATATTTTAGTTCATTTCATACATTTTTTTCTTTTGTTATTCTCTTCATGTCTTCAGTCATTAAAAATTTAGAGTCCACCACGAGATAGGGATTACAATTACAATCAATCAAAGGATGGCCTGATGCAGTGTTATAATTAGGAAAGTTTGTTATTTAATATAATTAAGAAAAAATAATGCCCTTATTCACTTGGGCAACTTTATACATTACCTATATCATTCATTCATTCATTCATACATAGATTCATTCATTATTTGTCAATTATATTCACTAACTTATATTGAACCTAATCCCTTCATTTCAATTTTATGAAATAAATAAATAAATAAATATAAAATTCATTAATATATTGCCAAGGACAGGGATAGCAGTCAGTTAAACAACTTCTCATACTGGTAACATCATATTATAACAATTTTGAACTTTCATCTATAAAAATTATTATTCTAATTTTTATTTTTTCATTTTTATTTGTTTATTATTGTTACACTAATGCAGTTTGATATCGGAGATAGAGTCAATTTTGAGTCAATAATGTGACAAATAAGAACAAAATAATAATACAAAAAAAAAAAAGAAAAAAAAAACTTGAAGCAATGTTAAATAAATATGATAATAAATAATTTGTTTTTTTCCCTTTTTAAATGAAATACATATTATTCCCAAGACTTGTCATTAAATATATATTATATTGTATTGTATATCAGGGATAATGAGTTCAATTAAGTTTACCCGCATAGGTATTAAAATTAAAATTCCTATAAACTATAATATATAATATATGGTATATAATATATTATAGATGAAATCGTAATATATATATATATAAATAATAAAACAGATAATTATTAATAATCAATTGCGGTGAGTGATATAATAAGTGAATGTGAATTTGAATGTTTGAATTTTTTTTTTTCCTCCTTTACAATTAAATAGGTAATACGAGCTATCGAATAAATAAATTAATTAATTAATTAAAAAAATTCAAAAAAAAAAAAAAAAATTTCACAAAGTTTATCTAGCGAATCGGTCATATTTGAAAGAAACTCGGCCCTCTTTGTTATTAATGTGTGTGCATGCATTATAATGCATAAAACTGAAATCTCGTTTGCGTAAATACTATACATACACACAATACATACTATAATAATAATATTAATAATAATAAATATAATAATAAGAATAACAATAATAGTAATAATAATAATAATAATAAATAATATCATGGGGTAAAGTCACTTGAATATATGTATATAGTTTGGTTTTTTTAAATCGTTTTTTAATTTCAAGCAATTTTTAATAAAAAAAAAAACAAAATAAAAAAACGAAAAAAAATATATATATATACTATACCTATATCAAGTAGGAAGTATGTAATATTTTAAGGAAATGAATATGCTATAACATCGCGGACGTGTCCGTGTGCTATAATATTGTATCTATACTGAAATACTCTATTACGAATTTGACTGAACGATTTAGGAAATAATATATCTGATATTTTTCTCGATGTTAAACTATTTCTCAGACGTATAGAAATTTCCTAAAAAAAAAAGAAAAAAAAATGGAATTTAATTGAAAGAAAAACGAAAAAAAAATACTAAATAATCAATAATAATAATAATAATAATAATAATTAAACAATGAAAGAAAGATAAAAAAGCACGTTAAGATTATACTGAATTATTATTACCTATGTATAATTTGTGTAATATAAAAAAATTAAAAAAAAAAATCCGATCTATATATAACAGATTCTCTCATGGAATTAAAGGAAAAAATGCGGTAGACTAATTTATAAATAAAATAAGAAGACATAATGAAAAACAAAAAAAAAAAAAAAATAATAATAAGAACAAAGAAAAAAGAAATGGTAATATAATATGAATAAAATTGTCTTTCGCGTAAATAAAAGTTATAGGTGCGATAAAAATTTTTTGGAGAGAACAGTTTTTCAAGCTTTCATGGAGAAACATGTATACCTATATTATAATATATATTATTACTAATGCAAATAATAATACATAGAATTTTTGACGAGAATTCATTATATTATGTAGATATTATAATTGCAGTTGATAAATATTTTTCACAATCACAAGAAAAATAATAATAATAATAATGATAATAATCATGTAATAAGTGAATTATGTCTCAATTTTCTATACGAAATAGTTTCTGCTATCTTGAATTTCGTGAATATATACATATGTATCTACATAGAGTCTTAATTATCAGAATTTTCTCAATATTTTTTTTTTTTCTGTTCTCTTTCTGTTTCTATCACTACGTTTATCCATGAAGCTAAAACATAAAATGATAAAATGATGATTGAAAATTTTAGAACACACTATATATTGTATATGATATTGTAAATACACTATAACTTAATATCTACGTAAATTGTTAGAAAACAAAAACAAAAAAAAACATTAAAAAAATTAAATTGGTGTGCGTTAAAGGCAACCGATAAAAATGTTTCAGCTACACGCTTTCAATGAAGGGTGAATAATATATAGGTAATATCATTTTTGGATTATCATTTTCAAATAAATAAAATAATAAGAATTAAAAAATAAAAAATAAAAAAAAAAAAAAAAGAAGACTGTTCGCCATCTGCATTAAACAATATTACAATGAGAATATCTGTAACTAGGAACAGAATTTAATAAGAAATTTTTCTACCCAAAATTAAACAAAAAATAAATAAATAAAGAAATAAATAAATAAAGAAAAAGAAATAGAAAAAATATAATCAGAGATAGGTAGAATTAAACTATCTGATTTTCTCACATTTTATATTAAAACATCACGAGCCTAATATAATAGGAAAGCTATGAAAAAAAAAGGATAAATTATTGTGAGAAATTATTATGATTGTAATTATTATAATGAAAAATCACTGAAACTATGTGAAATAATCAGATAATGAAATTTTACTTATCTTTCGTTATTAAGATAATATATGGTATAAAATTAACGATTATCAATGATATGTAGAAAAGATATAAGAACGTTAAGGTATTTTATTACAAATTTCTGGGTGTAATACTAGTGAAAATCAAAATACTGTTATATCTGATTATTGATCCTGTATTTAAGTATAATTGACTTCCAATGCTGCAAACAATCATGTATAACGGCGAGCACTTCAATTTTCTATAATAATAATAATAATATTGATAATAATAATAATAATAATAATAACAATAATAATATGTATACTATATATTCTATAACAGCTGTGTGTGTGGCTTTGAAATTAATTATTGATTGATCATTTTTTTATTATTACAATTATTATTATTATCATCATTATTATTATTATTATTACTATTTTCCTCCTTTTTCTTGATATTCTATATTTTGTCTGATCAATCAGTTTTTGATTTTCACTTAAAAATCTTTGCACCGCAGGCCTAGACGAAAGTAAACATAAATTTGTAATAATAATAATAATAATAATAATAATAATAATAATGATAATGATAATGATAAAATTGCAAATATTGTATTGTGAGAAAGTTATATTAGATAATAATCTAATTTTGCATTGTAAATACGCCGATTATTATTGATCCTCGATATCAGTATATACTATATACTATATAATAATTTTATGTATGTAAATTGTAAATATTATATATAATTATGGTTTGAAAAATTTTTTCATGCACAAAGGATTGAAGCTACTGCTTTATTGAGGGCTATTATACCTACTCCGTTCTAACATAAAAACTATGTCAATTTTTTAATAATAATTAATTATTATCAATCGCCTAACATCGCATATACCTATTATATACACATATAAGACTTCTGTTCATCATTTTCTTCATATTTCATCAACTCTATTACTATACATACATACATTATATCTATCATAATCCACAGAATTTAATTACGATATATTAAATCTGAATTCTACGCTATAAATAATTCATTCACACAATTAATTTTATAATCATTATTATTATACCTATCGTAGTAATATTCCGTTTGTAAAAAAGAAGAAAAAATGAAAAAAAGAAAGAAAAAAAGAAAAAAAATATCTTAACACACAGATGTTAAAATTAACTACTTTAAGTATAACGAAAGTGTGCCAATAATTTTTTTCTTATTTTTAAGCGTTTACAATCAATTTTGGTTTACTATTTTATTCTCTGTTTTAATTATATAATTAGATTTCTCAAGATTTTTCTCAGTAACGCCATATATATATGTATACAATATACATGCAACATATTTTCAACACAACAATTAAAGTCTGCAATTAAAAGGCTAATCATATTTAATTGTCTATACACAACGATTATATTAATTACAAAAGTGCATATAATTTCTCTAAGCATATATAAACATTCGTTTTATTTATACCCCGTGGGGTTTATTCTTGTTTTCATTTTCTATTTGAAGGATGAAGACTGGAATAACTATTTTTTTTTTTTATTTTTTGTTGCCAAAGACAATTTATATTTTATGTTTTGTATATTCCGAGTTTACGTATTAAGCAAGCTTATTATATTATATATAGTTTTGTTAGAATTTAAATTACTTACATAATCATTGAGTGCTTTAATTTGTTTTAATAAATATATTTCAATGAGTTTTTTTTTTTTTTTTTTAATTAAGTTTTGTTTATATTTTATCTTATTTTATTTTATTTTATTTCATTTCATTTTATTCGCAATGCAATCATAACTGCATAGTCGAAAATCTGTACAGTTTTACAATCAAGTAAATCTCTTTTCTCTTTTTTTTTTTTATTGTTTATTCTTTAAATATTATTTATAGTCTATTAAGCATTTATAAATATGCATTGAAATAAAGAAATAATAGTAATTATAATAATAATAATAATCTATAGCCATTATTTTATATATTTTCATTAAATAATATTGTATCTCTATTGTTATTATTTTATTAAATCATGCCATATTCATATAACGAAGATTTGTATCATTTTATACATATTTGTTTTTTTTAACACCAGCTTATACGTACATGCATAGGTAGTTCATTCGCAACGATTTATTTGACGGTAAGTTAGTGTTCGCTGTACATTTGTAAGATATGTATAATCATATTTCTCAGAGTGATACGAATACTTAATTGTAAAACATGCTTATCGAATGACAAATTTCTTTGGTTTTTTCAGTTCGTTAAAATTCTTCAAGTCTATCATTTTTCCGATGTATGTAACTGTTACTAAAAAAAAAAAAAAAAAAAATAGAAAAATGAAAAAAAAAAAAAAAAAAACTTGAGGTATTCTCCTCTAACGTTTTCAAAATGAAAACTATTTTATAGAGAAAAATAAATATAAATAAATAAATGAATTACTCAAAACTATACGAAATTTGGATCGTTTTCAGAAATATAAGAAAATAAAATTGATTTATTACTGGGAAAATTATTTAGGAAAAAAACTATTCGTATTGTTTATAATTATACTGTTTTATTAATTATTATACACATATAATGATAATGATACGGGTAAGGAGAATATTTTTATGCAAATAAAGCTAATTGTAAGAGGAATAGGATAAATACAGTAAGTTTTACACTGTTTCACAACGAAGGTGGTAAAACGAGTGAATACATTAATAATAAATTCATCTTACGCATACCTACGGATATGCTGTTGTTAACTAAAGATAAAAATAACAAAACTAAAATGAATATATACTTATGTTCTGTGAACAGAATAAAAATAAAACAAAAAACAAAAGAAAACCACCTTTAGCTTAAAAATATAATAATTGAATAATAATATTTCTGAATATGATCCAAGGGATACCCTTGCTCATTGTTAATATAGGATAGTAATAATAGATTTACAATAATAATATTATATTACTATTTAAATTCCTACTAAGAATCTATCGCTATTAATTAAAACAAAAAAAAAAAAACTATCTGTAAATAAGTATTTTGTATTCCTGCAAGAATAAAATCAAGAAATATTAAGACAAAAACACTTTATGCGAATAATTATATTAGATAAATGCTTTTTTATTTTCATTTGTTTTCATATAAAAACGATAAATATATTTAAAAAAAAAAAAAACATCTCTAAAGTCAAGATGTTTTTTTTTAACACCTTATACGTTTTCTTTGATATCTTTTGGCTCGTAGCTGTTCATAACTTCAATCAAAACTTTAATGTTAACAATAAAGAATAAAAGACTGGCCAACCATATGTAGAGAAAAGAATTAAGGCCTTTAAATTCGAGCAAATAGGCAGCAAAAAGCCAAACGCTTTGGGCCAGTATCCATATGGATATTAAAACTCCACATTTCTTAAGGGTCATTTTTATACGAGGTAAACATACAGGTAAAATAGACAAAAACCAAAAGAAATATTGGGATGTCATTACCGGATTATAAGTAACCATAACAATAGCTTGTGTGAGCATTGAAAACGATAAATTTCTCTTCGAAGAATAAAAGAATGATAATCCAACGAGCAGAATAAGTTGAGGCATAAACATGCAGATTTTTTCCCATAAAGCAGCGGTCTTATCAGCCGATAAATAAAGCATGTAAAAATAAACGGAAAAATTATGTCTTGCGTCTTTGCGTATTAAATGATAAATCAAACTTTCGTACAAATATTTGTAACCATAGAAATAATAGCTTACAGAGGTAAAAATTATCAACGATAATACGCAGCTAATTACCAAAACAATTTGCTTTTTATTTGGTATAATTGTATTTGTTTTACGCAAAGCTAGATACATCGCCAAACTAAAAGCAATCGGATACAATCTCAAGTGTATTGAAAAACCATGGATAATACCGGCCATTAAACTATTCTCTTTTTGCAAATAATACGAAACTAAAAGCACAAAGAAAACTGCTAAAGAATCCGCGTTACCTCGAGTCGATATGACTATAGCCAATGGATTATAGAGCCACAAATAAGCACATAAGCTAGAAATATCTTGGCTAAAATTTTCTCTAGATAAATGCCGCTTTATTAAGATTCCTATAAATATATCAAACACTGAGAAGACTAGCTTTCCAAATTCCTGGCACAATAAAACATTAGGAATTAAAATTAACGCGATAAAAGGAGTGTATCGATAAGTATGTCTATCGTAAGGTGAATTACCTTCAGTAATATGCCTAGCGGCGTCAGTAAATACTTTGTAATCAACATCCGTGTAAGGTACGTTGAAATATTTATCATGAAAATTTGAATAAACGACGAGTATAATTCTGGTAAATAAAGCAACGGCGCAATGAAGTCTGAAACGTTGATCTCCCATTTTTTCAAACCTCTATATCTTGAATTAAATCGAGGAATGTATTAGTAAGAATAGACAGTTAAAAATATTAACTATGCAATATCTGTGTCTAACTTTTTATCATTATATTATAAATTAAAACGATACTACATATTGATCATATTAGTTGCTTTATCTTCTAACTTCTTCTCATTGTTATTACAGTTTTGTTTTAGATGCAGCTGCAGCCTTGATCAAACAATTTTTAAACAAGTTAAATTCATTCTGACAATCCCCTTTGCCAATATTTTCTTTGTTTATAACACAATTTGCGTAAATTGATGCAGAATCTTTACATTGAGCTAAAAGCATCGGGTATTTTCTCAGTCTTGTTTTAGCCTTGTTTACAGCATCCATTATTTATTTTATATTATTTATTTACGGTATTGTTTATAAGCTTCCAGGTTTTATTGGTGGCGGTGGTATGTCAGGGTGAGGCCTAGAGAAAGCGTCGTACAAAGGACGACTGAAGAAAACAATGAGACCCGTTGCTATGATAACAGATTGTGCTGAACGAGGATAACGTTGTAGCAATGAACGTTTACCAAGTACAGGTTTTCTAGGCGGTGGTGTACCAATTATTGGTTTTCTAGTTTGCATTATTTTGGCGTAACTTTCGTCTGTAATAGGAGAAAATTGTATATCATACAGAGTCGTTAAAATACGAGGAATTTTGTCGACAAATTTAGCCTAATTTACGGAACTTAGACGGGTGAAATAAGTTTTTTTAAAACAAATGTGTATTTTTACAGGGTGCTTGATCCATGTCTTGAGTGAAAGACGTTATCATATCGAATAATCAACGAAAATCCAAGGAATCTGTTCTAACGCGGCTATTAAAATTCGTGAGCATGTTTAGGCTACATTTGGCGATGAAAATTTCTCGCTTCTGACATCATCAAATATTATAGAAGTACATGGCTTATTTCAAAATTATAGATTTTTGTCTTATCGACACAATTTCGAAATATTTTGATAAAGAAATTTTGTCAATTAATGTAGAAGATGGATTTATCACCAACAGTCGTTCAATAAATATTCAGTGTAAGCTAAACATTCGATGATTTACATTAATAAAATATTATATATCTCTTACGTAATCAACTGTGTTGTGTTCGTACGGTTTTGAGATGTCTATACCCTCGCAGACGACGGAATCTTTCGAGTGTTTAATACAACACTGGCGGAGATCTTCTATTACTATCTCACAACGGGCAGGCTGATAAATGTTATCTGAAATAGTATGAGAAGAATAAGAGAACTGATTTTGTTCGTTTTTAGAATTTTTGTATCTATACAAGATCTAATGTAACCTAATCTTAACCCAATCTTGAGCTTAACCTAACCTAACGTGTAACAAACATGTGTAACTCGCGGTGTGTGATGATGAATGTAACAATAACCTTTCAAACACTTTTGAAGCTTGCACGCGAACTGTTTACAGGGATCTTTGGATGACATATAATAATTATTAAGTATCTATGGAGGTTATATGTCGGATTAATTACAAGCTATTTCCTCATTTTATACCGGCTTGCATACAGAACGTCATTTCTCAGCGAAATTTATTTTATGAATTTGCCAGGGTAATAGCGTTGAGTATAGAAGGGGTATGCTCATTTAACGATTTTACTCACACTACTTTCGCGCCCAACCACTTGGAGCACTATGATCGCTCACTACACGTCCAACGTCCGACCGGCGTCAGACGTCAGTCGACATCAAGCAGTGTCAAGTATTGGCTGAAATAAATCGGAGTATCGCTCGTGGTTCCGTGCGTTATTATTCTCTGCGTCCAAAGTTCAAAGAGGATATAAACAATACGGACGATGCGGGTATAAAACCGATTTTCGAGCGCTTTCGTTCACACTTGATCGTGTATTTGTATTTGTGTTCGTATATTTATATTTCTTTTAGAAGTTGGAGAGATGGATAAGATTAGATTACGGTATGTAAATTTTCAAAATTGGGTTATTTTTGTCTGGTAATTGAACCATTGACGCGACTGCCAGACAGAAATCAAGAGAAAAATCTTTATCCGACGGAATGTAGTTTATATTATAAGATCTTGTGTAAAGCCGTAAGCGAATGAAGATATACTAGATGAATCGAGATGCGTATATGTATATTTAGTTGTAAGAAATAACATACATACATAAAATTGACAATGAGAAATACTAGATGAATCGAGATGCGTATATGTATATTTAGTTGTAAGAAATAACATACATACATAAAATTGACAATGAGAAATATTGTATCGATGCGGCAGCAATAAATTCCTAGATATACCTATAATTATACTTTGTTATTTTCCACTCTCCCCTTCCTGCGACTCTTTCATTATTTCAGATATTGGATGAGGTAAGTAAATTTTAATAATCATAAGAAGACACGGCGCCATCTTTCGATTTATAGGAATTTTAAGTCGGATATTACACGGATGACATGGGTACGGGTTACATGTGATAAAGCACCCGATTTTTCCCGTCAAAAATTTCAGCACACCTCCTCGGCTGAGATGTTCTCCTGATAGCAGGAGCAATTTTTCGACTTAAAATTTTAAAAACTCTGAATTTCGTAAGTCAATGAGAGATACAGAGAGACACATCGATGGGAATGCATGCCTGCTGAGACACATGCTCCTGATTTTTCCCGCCAAAAATTTCGGCACACCTCCTCGGGTCAGATGTTCTCCTGATACCAGGAGCAATTTATCGACTTAAAATTTCAAAAACTCTAAATTTCGTAAGTCAATGAGAGATACAGAGAGACACATCGATGCGAATGCATGCCTGCTGCGACACATGCTCCTGATTTTTCCCGCCAAAAATTTCGGCACACCTCCTCGGCTCAGATGTTCTCCTGATACCAGGAGCAATCTTTCGACTTAAAATTTCAAAAACTCTAAATTTCGTAAGTCAATGAGAGATACAGAGAGACACATCGATGCGAATGCATGCCTGCTGAGACACATGCTCCTGATTTTTCCCGCCAAAAATTTCGGCACACCTCCTCGGCTCAGATGTTCTCCTGATACCAGGAGCAATTTTTCGACTTAAAATTTCAAAAACTCTAAATTTCGTAAGTCAATGAGAGATACAGAGAGACACATCGATGGGAATGCATGCCTGCTGAGACACATGCTCCTGATTTTTCCCGCCAAAAATTTCGGCACACCTCCTCGGCTCAGATGTTCTCCTGATACCAGGAGCAATTTTTCGACTTAAAATTTCAAAAACTCTAAATTTCGTAAGTCAATGAGAGATACAGAGAGACACATCGATGGGAATGCATGCCTGCTGAGACACATGCTCCTGATTTTTCCCGCCAAAAATTTCGGCACACCTCCTCGGGTCAGATGTTCTCCTGATACCAGGAGCAATTTATCGACTTAAAATTTCAAAAACTCCAATTTTCGTAATCGAATGAGACATGAACGCAAAGACACATCTATACGAATGCATGCTTGCTTAGACATACACCCAGGATTTTTCCCGCCAAAAATTTTAGCACACCTCCTCGGCTGAGATGTTCTCCTGATACCAGGAGCAATCTTTCGACTTAAAATTTCAAAAACTCTAAATTTCGTAAGTCAATGAGAGATACAGAGAGACACATCGATGGGAATGCATGCCTGCTGAGACACATGCTCCTGATTTTTCCCGCCAAAAATTTCGGCACACCTCCTCGGGTCAGATGTTCTCCTGATACCAGGAGCAATTTTTCGACTTAAAATTTCAAAAACTCCAATTTTCGTAAACGAATGAGACGTGCACGCAGAGAAACATCTATACAAATGCATGCTTGCTTAATTATACGCACTCGATTTTTCCTGTGCGATCGAATGGGACTGGGAAAATTTGGAAAGTACGGTCGAATGGGACTAGGGAGAATTTGGAAAACGGCAACTTGTAAATATTTCTTAAAAATAAATAATCGAGTTTCTTTATTTGCTGCTTGAGATACGTGTCATCTTTTCATATAAATCACATTTGTATTACATACTATAATAATATATCTAATGCAACTATTTTAAAAATGTATATGATACGTATATATATACCTATGTTACATACATACATACACACATATGCGCTTGAATGATGATTATTATTATTATTCTATGAAAAATATCAAAATTAATATCTACAAATTAATTATCCAAAATTATACAGGTATAAGAAATATTGATGTGCAAGAACAATATTTATTTCATTTTATACTTTTTTTAGGTTAGTATTAAGTGGCCGGACTGCGTACAGATACTGTACATCTCTGCAGAATACAGTACTATATTGTATTTCTATTATGTAACAATAAATAAATACATAAATAAATATCTGTACGGAGTATTCATATTAAATCCCGTTAGCGCAAATCCTAATACAAACCCTTTGACGCCACGCGGACTCCGCGACCGCAGGTAGAGGTACTCTACTTACGGTCGTTGCTTAGCGCTCTCCCCGCCAATAGGATCTGAAATGGTATCGTCATCTCGCGGTCGAAGTGATGAATCATTTTACCCGACAGTTGTGCCAGATACCGGCCTTACCAGTAAAAGTAGTTCATTGCTCCGACCGCGAGATGGCGATACCATTTCAGACCCCGTTGGTGGGAGAGCAACGACCTTGAACTTGAATAGCGGCACCTGCTCTCGCGGGGTCAGTGGCCCTTCTGGCGTCGAAGAGTTTGTATGGGGGTTTGCTTTAACGAGATATAACTGTCGCGATGTCATAGGCATCTCGATAAAGATACTCCAAAAGCAGAGAGGTTGTCCGAAAATAGAAAATAGGAATCGTCTACCTATGTAGAGAATATTAATAAACGAAATAAAAATAATATGCTTCTTATATTTCCTCGTCCTTTACTGCAATAATGATAATATTTGTTGTCGCTTAAATGGGATGAACCGAACTACTCTCCTTCTTGCTGTAGCCAAACACACGAAACTTTTATTATTCTATAAATAGCTCAAACGAATTGCTGCAAATATTAATCCAAAAGTTCAAAGTGAGATTATCTTTTAAAATTTTAATGTTATACCAATTACTAATAACAAAATATGATTTTGTATACATCATCATAGGAAGGTAGATATGATTTTTATTGCAATGGTATATAGGAATCTGAAGAGATTAACTAATGTTATAAATAAATACTGAGATATTATTGAATTTGTTAAATAGCTAGGCGAAGAATAAATATTATTTCTTTTATTTTTTGTCAATATTCATTCAAAGATATGTGTCAGAAGTTATCGCTTTAATTATCACATCTGCCCTCAAGATAGCGAGAATCGAAGAAAGAAACGTTAACTATTACGTGAACACATTGTGGAATTAATATTAACTAGGGTTCAAAACAGCAATGTATTGGAAATATTTTGTGATAAACGTTTTAGTTTTTAATCAACAATAATCAAGATATAAGGAAATGACGAACGCGCTTATGATACTACTCAATAATGCACCTAATGCCATTTACATATTCTCGATCAACGTCGGTTTAATTGGTTGCTGTCAGGCCAAACTGATTTTCTTCTATACTAGGACGTCGGAATTGGAAGCTCGCATATGTAAGCACCTGCCAGATAGCGAGTGCATTCTCCATTGTAAAGTCCGTGATAAGGATTCAGCTTCAAGCAGTTCAAATCTCCTGAAGGGTAACCTTGCTGCCATGGTATGGATTCTACGATTTCTCCTGCTCGAAAAAATATATCGTTGATAAATATCATCGACTGTTCACGTTCATAGATATATTTCGATGAGATTTGAATATATACCATCGCGAATGCTGACCCACTCGTTTTCAAAGCGATAAATCCCTACTTGCGCCACATGTCCATGTGGTATCATTCCCTCTACGTGATTGATCTTCTCAACGGAGTCGATCAGCGCCAATTGGGCACCTTCATCGAAGCAGAGTTTCCTGGCTCCGTTCCAAGTCATCTCAGTAATAACGACCTTGTAGGCTGCCCCGACGTCAGGATACGCAACGTAGCCGTCCGGAAGGGTTGCAGTACGATTCTGCGGTGTGGACTGACTCACAATCCAACCTGAATCTGAACAAATCTCATGCTAAGACCTCGAGTATTTGTCCACGATGTTCGATGAGGATATTATTTTTTGCCACATCGTGCATTTGAATTGTAAATTAAGGTTGTTAATTTACAAATTTTAATTCAATCAAACTTTCTGGAGTTCATGATAATGTGAATTCTTTTATCCTCAAAGTTCAATTACGTATCTTTCGTTAAGGATTGATTAGACGACCATAAGGCATCAGCGTTGCACTTTTGACTGCAGGTATATGTATGAATAATTATGTATTTCATATATCTGTATGAATCAGTGATCACGCATCATAGGAGCTAACGCGATCAATTTTATCTGAGAACTGTCAGAGCTTTCAACTTTGCATTTCATAACTTCCCGATCTCCATACCTGAAACGGAAGATTCGGTGCCGCGGTTATCGTATCCAGTGATCCGGGTTTCGCACACAAAGTATTCTCGCATTCCGATGCATGGGTAATCCACCAGCCCATCTGCAAACATTGATATACCGGCACAGCTTCCAACTCGGTCAGCATTATAATACGCCCATGGTACTGGTGACACATGGAGGCCTGGTCAGAAATTTTAAATTAGGTGGCATTCCAATTGGACTGGTAACAAACATCTTCAACAAGATCTCAGACAAGTTTGAAGCATACCGTTGTCAAATCTGGCCCATTGACTTGTGCCGGCGATTTTATAAATGCCAACGTGTAGCCAGTGGTCTGATTGATTTTTAATGCTCCTTATGCGCGCGATCTTTTTGGGCGAATCAGCTATCGCCAAATGACCACCCTCTGACATGCATCGTTCTTGTGCCTCCTTCCAGGTCGCAAGTTCCTCGTGAATTTTATAGGCAACGTTCAGGACGTCCGGAAACTGTACGTAGCCCAGGTCGCTTAGAGTGGGAGACAAACCTGCTCACATTCAAATAAAATCAATCATCAATATTATATTCATCTAAAGACTTTGGATATGTCTGAGATCAATTCGATTAAGACTTACCTGTAGTACCGTTACCAGTATTATTTAATGCAACTTGTAATGCCAGTGTAGTAAGCAGCGCAGTCATGATGGTTGACAATAATTGTGTTACTTTTCGTAGTGGTTAAAAATTATAACTTGTCAAAGCGTCATGCAAAGTCTGGGGACTGGAGACGCTATCTGTACCGATAAAAGTTTTTCAAAGGCTTATATTTGTTTTCGCCACTTCTTATCCGAATATCACCTCTGCACTCAAGATAACGTGAATCGAAAAGAGAAATGTGAACTGAATGTGCGGGATACATTGTAGGATTTATATCCACTTGGGATTAAATCAACAATGGATTGAAAAATGTGGAAGACAAACGTTTCAAAATTCATTCAACAATGACGAAGATACAAGGATATAACGAACGTATAACTTAACAATGTACTGTATTTTACATTTTCAATTCCAATTCGATTCGAAATTTTTTTCTTTTGTAATTTTTGAATACATCATGTTTATGTATGTGTACGTATGTGGTATATACAGAGGAGAGACATTGATTGGCATTATATTAACGATTTTACACAATGACTACTAACAAAGACGAGAAGGAATGTGTTTGGCTTTTGTGTAAAACATTAAATACATATACATTGAAATTTAAAATAAATTTTTATTACAAATTGAATACTGATTTACGGGGCGGAATTAAGGCTTATAATTTATCGATAATCAATCATTGATCATTAATTAAAAATTCTACTAATATTCTTAGCTGAACTTTTACACATAAGTTAAAGTAACGTGTAAACTTATATTCTGGTAAAAAAAAAACAAAAAAACAAAAAAAAACTTGTCATGATATAAAATAAACATATGAAATGTATAAAAATGCACATTAGAAATGCGATGAAATTGTTATATTATTACGATCTTATAATTAGAAATAATTATCGTTAAATTACTTAATTAAATATATCAGTTTTAACGAGGCTTGTAATTTTGTTTTTTTTTTTTTGTTTTTATGTAAATACATTTTCTCGTGATTATTTGCAATTAAATTCATTATTTAGAGTCAGAAAGTTTCTCATTAGGCAGTATAATAATCGACAGGAAATTATTGACTCATCAATTTTCATTATATAAAAAAAGAAACAAGAAAAAGAGAAGCTCATAATTATCTATCATCAGTTGTAATCAAAGCAAATGCCTTAATAATTGACTATGATTTAATATCTTATGGTTAATAAATCAGTTATTAAATAGTAGAGAAAAGTAAATTGTCAATCATAATAAACTAAAAAGTACGTATTAATATCAAATAGTATGAAAACTGAATTTTCCACTTAAAGTTGCCTCTAGTTTCGAATCAGTACATTTGTTTTTGGCAATACGTTAAATAATTATGAGATTATATGGATATAAGAAAATAAATCAAGTGTATAAAAAAAAGAGAGGAAAAAGTCCTCAAACTTAAAGCACTAATATCGTCTAATTACTAAAATAAATTTATAGTTAAATTAATACCGTAAGATTATATTATCAAATAATTTAAAATAGTCTCAAAGTTTTTAAAACATTGATTTATATCTAATTTACAAAACTAGTCGTGTTCTTTTTCTTGGATTTTTTTGTCTTTTTTTTCAAAATTTTTCAATTCACATTAACACAGCTCTTGCACAACCAAAAGTTAACGCACATAAACGTATAATTAAATGTACGTATATGATATCATGGTTATTAAAAAATTGTCAAATATTGTTGCGTCGATTTGTTAATTAATTTAATACTATATTTAAATAACCATATAAATATTATTACTTGATCTATTAGACCAGCGATATTTTAAATGTGTATTTCATTTAATTTGTTTGTTTCTTCTTACTCTATCAAATGTATTCTGAATATCTTAATTTTAGCGTTGAAAAATTATTATCACCTAATTCATTAGCTCAAAAACATCATCAATATTATGAAATGTTTTTTTTTTTTCTTTTCAATTCACATACCATTCAAAATACTGATATTAATTATACTAATTTAACTATCTATTAGAAGGATAACAGAGTCACCGTCTGTATCTCATCCAACTCGTTTTAAACTCTTCAAGTTTTACCGATTATATTTTTAACTACTACACAAGGTCCTGCCCTGCCCATTTTCAATGGCGAAACCTGAAATCGAAAGAACGTTTAATAATTATCGAGAATTTTTATCGCTAAAAAACATTAACATCTGGATTCTCGACAATAAAATCAAGTAGAAAAAAAGAGATCATACATTTACCTCTTGCCACTCGTTTACATGAGGATCATAGGCCTCAACCAAAGTCAGATACTGTTGACCGTCATATCCACCAACAGCTAAAAGTCGATCTCCAAGTACACAAACACCAACAGCATCTCTAGCCACACTCATCGGTGCTACCATAGTCCATGTATCAGTTTTAGGGTCATATCTATTCAAAGAAAGATCAGTTTTTAATTTAAAAAAATACTACAATTTTATCGATTCGTCATAAATACAGATAAGGAAGTTAAATTCTTGGTGATAAACAACTCATAAATTATTTCCTTTCTTCTGAATTCACCTTTCAACACAGTCAAATCTACTGGCACTAGGGTTGCTAGCAGGTGCGTCGTGCCCTCCAAGAGCGTAAAGATATCCGTTAACAACACCCACTCCAACTCCTCCTCTGCGTTTAGACATGGGAGCACAAGAAGTCCATTTATTTGTGTGCGGGTCGTAACATTCGACAGTTCTCAAACAGGAACTACCGTCTCTTCCACCTACAGCATACAATCTAAAATAAAGAAAAAATTAGACCTTAATATGTGATCTGGGTTCGAGAAAAACGTTTTTGTGCCGTTCTTTTTTTTTGTTATTCATTCAAGCAGTCCCGGGAACTCTACTTACTTGTTGTTCAGTACTGCTACACCTACAGTTGATCGCTGTGTCGACATTGGAGCTACGTAGCTCCATTGTCGAGCAGCTGGATCCCATCTTTCTACAGTATTTAAAAAACTCCAACCATCGTGACCACCTACTGCGTAAAGAGGTCCTTCCAGCACCGCAACTCCTGAAGAAAATTTGGGACAGTTTTTTATTATCTAATCGTCCAGAAATGGAGTCTTCATTAGATGAACATAGAACTTTTTGATACATTAATTTTTGTAGCACTAAATTGATGAATAGTCAATAAAAGTTGATAAATTTCGAAATATTGACTCAAAAGCATTGACTGTTTTTTTTCATTTGGTAGAATCTTGTTTTCTGCATCATTAGAGTCCAAAAAGTCTAGGATTAATGCAACGGTTCCCCCAAATTCTTACAAGTGTTTTTTATTTTGTTTATTATTTTCTAGTTTATTATTTTCACAAGATCAAGCCTCAATCTAGTAAACTTCTGTACCAAAAATTCAATCAGGATATTATACCTAATCCATGCCGATGTGTATTCATAGGTGGCAAAGTATTCCAAGTTAGACTAGAAAAGTCGAAACATTCAACAGTGTTTAGAGTTTTTAAACCATCCCTGCCTCCGACAACAAGCAATTTTTTTTCCACAACTGCTGCGCCAAATTGTAATCGCCTTCCACTCATGTTTGCTAAATTCTTCCATGCATTGTCTCTCAATGAGAATGCATCGATGGATGTAGCACCTTGTTGAAAACGAATAATCCCATATTTAGATATACTTATACTCAATATGAAATATTTTTTTCTGTCAATTGATCACTGCAATTGTGCTTCGTGTTCACCTTTGTTAGCATCCATTCCTCCCACAGCTAGTAATAGACCAACTGTAGCTTTTCGCGGTCTAGTACGACCGGACTGCAACAAAGGTCTGCGTTCAGGTAGAAGATGGTATTTCAAAGCCTCCATAACTAGGTCTTGGGCGGCTCTTTGGTCTCTGAATAACTCATTGCTTTCAATGTGGTCAGCTATAAACTACAACGTATTTTATGAAGAGAGAGAATATAAGAAAAATTGTATAATCAGTAAATTTTTGTTATTCAAAATTCATTTACTGTATAATTTATGTAAATTGAATATATATCACTTACGGCAGGTGATAGTAACGGCAATTTAACATAACTCAATAACTTGCTAGCATCTTTACAACGATTTTCAGAATCGTGTTGAAGCCAAGTCATTAACGCCTGAATAAAAAGAAATAAATAAATGATATTCATGTTATTGCTGTTTATAATTAAACAATTTAAAGTCATAAATCTATTCATTTATCTCTCTAAAAATACTTCATTTTTTTATTTTGTACTTTAGTCAATCTCTGCTTAAATTACACACAAATAGTTTACATATTTTGAAATTAAATTTCCCCAATATTCTTCAACAGTTCCAAAACTCCAAATATCTTACGTGAAATATAGTTTCCTCGGAAGGAACATTCACATCTTCAGATTCTAACAGCTTAGCAACTTCGTTAGCAGAAAGTGATAAAAATTCTTGATTTCTAATAACTTCCATAAAATGTTCAGTCGTATAAGCATGTGCAACGCTTAATAGGTGAGCACAACCTCTGGTATCAGCGAACATTCTTATACCAAGGCAATTACTAGGATGAAGTTGTTTTATTAGAAAATGACAACAGGCTTTAACTACTGGTATCAATTGAAGAAGACAAGCCGTTCCCAAAAGCGTTTCAACGCTATCTTCTTTCAGCTCAATACATCCTAAGAAAATAATATAAAAAAATATAATACAAAGAAATTCATTGAATGGTATAAATAAATAAATAAATAAATGATGTTATCAAATTCGTTTGTTTGTAATTAATTAATTTCTAAAAAATTATTAATTTTTTCAAAATCTTAGAATAATGAGAAAGAACAAAATAAAAACTAATAGTTATTTAGAATTGTTCATTCATTTTACCTGTGTAACAATATTGAACCAGTGCCCATAATGCATCGCCGTCAATATCACGTAGTTCTATTTCATTTTGAGCAGATTCTCTCAACGAGCTTGTAAACATTGCTGCGAAATACTCAGAACCTGCGCTAAGTACTAGACGATGTGCGGGAATGCGTTTAGTGCCTAAAGGTAAGAAGATAAAAGGGATGTAAGACTTTGTTAATAATAATTATTAAAAAAAAAAAAAAAAATTTCTTTTAATTTTATTTTTATTTATCTGTCATATCTTTGTTAGTAATATTAATAATAATAATAATAATAATATTGTTATCTATACCTGCTACGAGAATAACGTCAGTGAGTTGCTGTTGTTGAAAGTATGTTTCCATAACTTTAAGACTGTTTTCGGCATGTTTTGTTACTCGAAAATTTTCGTCTTGTGATATCGAAATGTTTGATACTATGCTAGAAATGCTGTGTTCACTTGTCGATGCTTCTCTTTGTGAAAAACGGATCTCCGGATCTCCTTTGTTCGATTTAGCAGTCGGCATGTTTGTCTACAGTGGGTAGTTTTTTGTTCTTTTGTTTATTTATTTATTTATTTTTTCTGTTATTCTGTTCTATCCGATAGAAAATAAGGCTAATAAAACAATCAAAGAAACAAAAAAACCGAAAAGATAAAAAAAAAAATAGCAAAAAGAATCTCTGAGCGAGTTGGTTCTTGTTTAACTTTATTATGCTCGATAGATTGTGTACTTATAGATTTACGTATAAAATTACTCCTATTATTATTATTATTATTATTGTGGTTGATATTTTAATAACGAGATAATCGCCACATAACTAGATATCACCATGTTTTTATTATATTATTTAATACTTAATTAGCGTTTGACAGTTAGACTGTTAAATGTAAACAATGCACGTTTGACACTCCGTGATCTTGTCTTCGGGTTAAAAAAAATTTTTAATAGACCGACGCGCTGATATTTTAATGCGCATGCGCAATATTTCGACCAATAACGGTCATTCGTTGAAAAATACCGCGGAAATGATATGCATGTTTTGGATAATAAGGAAGAAATTAATTGTCAATTTCCAGAATTAATTTTGGAACGACCGGTTTCTCCATAACGCAATGTTTCACAAAACTTTTATTTCAGTTGCAGAATATGAGAAAAAATAAATGATACAAATATCGATGCGGGTTCTTGGTCAGCACCAATTTTTTTTTCAGTTTTTTTACCCTCGAAAATTGGGTGTAAACTGTCCGAAAAAATTTGAATAAATTTGTTTATTGTAGTCGATGAAATGACCGAATTTCCTCATTCCTAATAATTCCCGGTATGAGGCATATTTTTCGGGATATCTCCATTTGAAGAAAGAAACGTTAAATGCGTGTAACTCAGCGCATGAATCACCATGGGCCGAAATACTTGACAAAAGTATTGTACTTTTATACACCGATCTGTAAAAATTTTTTGAGGCTTAATCGATTGAATTTTTAAGGTCGAGACAAGTAGATACTTTGAGTCTGATGTAATATTATGTATACTTTTAATAGTATTGTTTTTTCTTTCTTCCTTTTCTTTTTCATTTAAATACAATTACATATGAAGATAACATAATACAAATGAATTTTCTTTCTGTGGCACATTTATGGTGTTTATACTATATGTGTATACGTATATATAGTTACATTGTTTAATTATACAATAAATGTGTAGTAGATATACTGGGAAATATATTTTTTCATATAAACGTTCTATATACCTATATAGGCATACATATAAAATTTCACATATTATATCGTATAACAATAATTTGAATATTTATCAAAGAATAAACTTTACTACATACAACATAGAAATAAATTTGTTGAATATTATGATATTAACAGAGGTATGTATATACCGATTAAAACTATAATAGTATACTTATTATCAGAGTGAGTATATCCATTCTCGCAATGCGTTGATAGTCATGAGTTTAATTATCTAGAATTACGAAAGATAAACATGTACAATATATCGTTATTATGTTCCCAGTTATCTTTTATGCACATTCTAATATTATTTATAATGATACATACAAATAGAATAAAACAATATTATCACACTGTATTATACTTCGGTGTATCTAGTGAATAACTATGCAAATAAATAATCAAACTGTTTAGCATCTTATATCCAAAATCGTTATGTATATCAATTGTCTGAATATTTTTGCTATTCTATTAAGACTAAGCATATAATACACTACATAAAATGATCGCGTTTAATGAGGCCTATAATTGATAGAAATAATAAATTTATATTATATTTAAAATGCAGCTCTTTGGTAAAATCGATTCTATTTCATCTACGATCTGCCACAATTTTAAATGCTTTCCTATATATCCTTTGAGTTATGTACTTTCTTAATAATAATATCGCTGTACAAATATTCATTCATTGATAATAAACTTATATACTTAACAATAAGTATTGATTATTCGTTCGGTATAATATTTACAATAATTTTGCAACATAGTAAGTGTTCTATAAATGAAACATAAACAACCAGAAACATTGATATACATATACTCAACATTATAATTGAATAAGAATTATAAACAGTTAATCATTCAGAAACTAAATTTCTTTTCAAAGCAATTTTCTATAAACAAATCGATCAACATGTAGACGATTTTTATTTTTTCTTTAATAGTTAAAATTGATCTTTATTTTCCATTATTTGCACAATTTAATGAACCAGCATTTCATAAATCGTACGTACTAGCTGAAGATTTGTTTTTTTAAATCTAATTATTATTTACACAATCACAATTAATGCTTTCGATCACCTAGTCTGACGTTAATTAGAAAATAAAGTGAAGAGAATATTTGATCTTTCCGGTTAGCTTAAATCATTTGATTAATAGACACAAATACAAAATAAATTGTGCGATTTATATTTTATTACTCTCCGGCTAGAAACATTCTCTTCCAATTATTGTCTGGAGCAAGTTATTAAAAAAAAAAAAAAGAAAATAGCTTGAGCGTTACAGCTTGAAAAAATGATTAGAAGCTTTTAACAACGAACGCAAGATTCGCAAGAAAGTTAATTCAAATCTAAGCTATATCTTCAAGATAAAGAGAGAATATCCACTAAAAATACCATAATCGCTTTAAATACAAAATCATTAAATTCAATTTCTCAGACAATATTTTTATTTGGTTTAAATGCAACAGAAATAAGTATCGATAAACTCTTGAATGTTCAACAAACTATGTAATACCAGATTATTGACTTGTTTCAAAATTTTTTAGCTGCTAAAATCAAAATTATCTCTAAACGATCCATACATTTGATAAAATCTTTGATCTTCATTTAATCTACTATATACAGATAGCTGCGCCGCAGACTGGTTCCGATTTACTTGAGCTGCTAACGGTGGTTGCTTCGAATTGAGCATAAGGCATTCTACGGCAACAAAAAAACTTGTCTATTAAATCAGTTATGGTACTATCGTCAGATTCCTGTCTGTAAGCACCACTGGAAGCTTCGTCTGTGCATATAGCGACAAATGCTTGTAAATCGCTCTTAGGAAATCCGTCGCTGTAGTAGATTTTTATTGTGTCATAAGCATCCATTATAACGGATATGAATAAACTCAGTATTACATAAGTATAGAGAGATATGAAAGAGTACAAATAAAACCTCAAGTACCACCATAACATTGGAGATTTTAAAGACATTATGGAAAAAGTTGCGAACATATCGTCACCGTTTATCAGAGCAAAAAGACATTCAGAAGTCGTCGCTAATGAGCGAAATTTCATGTGATAAGGGCCTAAGATAAGCCAACCACAAAAGGTAAAACCTGCATATATCAAAACGGCGCAGAGTAAGAACCTTGCGACCTTAGGCGCAGCCTTTTTCAACGTCAATATAACAACGTTGTAAGTTTTGAAGAATCCTAAGTACCTAAGCAATCCAAACCATACCAACAAGTTACCAGTTCCGAGAAAAACGCTACAAATATTCCACTGGTCACCACCAAAATGCTTTCTTTCTATTTGCTCTTTGATGGCTGATCCCAAAATGATCAAAAGGTCGTTTATTATTATCATTATGTACCACAAGTTTAAAAATTCGAATTTACCCTCATTGCTGAGCGCTTTGCCATAAGTTTTTTTGAAAAAACTTATCGTCTCAACCTTGAGAAGGTGCGCTCTGTAGATCGCTCTAGAGCAGAGAGCAAGTGACGTCATACAAATAAGGATAACACATACATTCAAAAGAGTTCCAAGAACTGATTCTATCTGATTATCGGTTGTGTAATGAGTGTCTCCCTTACAATCAAGTATTATTGGTTCAGCATCTAATGAAAGTAGCATTTGACCGTCGTGATCTTCGTTATTAAAAATTATCGTTACATTAAACTGGTAGCAATCAGGTGGGGTGATCGGTCCAGCTGCTTTAAGATTAACTGTTTTAATAGCGAATTTAAGATGCGCTTGAACAAGAGCTGAGAAATCAACTTTCTCGTTATTGGATTGCAAAAATTTGCGTGATGTAAAATTATTAGCGTATTTATGAGTAATAGCGAAGCATTTCTCTACTATCTCGTTATTGAACACGTAACTTTCGTTGAAACCAAATATTGTACCTTCCTTGTAATGGTACAAACATAATTCTACCGTACCCATTGAATTATTTTCAGCAGTGTATGAATAAGGCCCAATCGTTTTATTCAGATGGTAGTAACCGTCGAAAGCGTAATCTACAGTGTCGTAAAATTCATCCTGTTTGTACAATGCCAATGGTCCCGTTGCCGGTGGATAAGCAGCTATCTAAGAGAACAAAGATAAGTTTTATTAAATAATATAACGAATTCAGTTACTATTTTCGTACATTTAGGCAATAAATTATTGAAAATTTAATATTTATGGCAATCAAGGGAATTCGTTAATGAGATAAGAACGAGATTACAGATTTTTGCTGTCTTATTTTGAATATCTTTTTGTTTAATGAGATATTTAGAAAAATTCCAGTAGTAGTTTAGTATCTAAAAATTTTTTTTCTATCATTGATGGTTTATATCCATAAAAATTAGGCAAAATCCATTTTTTGGGAATTGGGATGAAAAGCAATACATAGAATTGTTAGTTATCAATATATAGGGTGTTTCTTGCCAATATCAAAAAATTTTCACTTCTAGCGCGTTTACTACGCTACATGTACATTTTTTGTTTGTGTGAGACTATCAACTTTTTTGATATTATCAGAAACCCAAAAATTATGAAAAACGTGAAATATCAAAAATGGCATAAATTATCATTAAGAACAAAAAAAATTATACGAAACTGAATTTTGTCCCATGTTCATGGATGTTAACAATTAATGGTAGAATGAAAATAATCGAAAATTTTTAGTTACAAAACCCATACCTGGAATTTTTTTCAAATAATTTACATGAAACTAAAGCAAAGATTTCTTAATATTTAGAAATTTGATGGTTTTTTTTTTGTTACTGTTTTTCATTATTCTTTGAATTATATCCATGATTATGTTCTTATTGACTGAACAAAGAGATAAATAATAAAATAGAACAAAAGAGAGAGGGGAGGGGGGGAAGAACAGAGAAAGAAATGTAAATATTTGTATCATACTTCCTGCATGGCGTCCCATCCTTTGAGAAATAGATGTGAAAATGCGACTCGGTTGTCCCAAAAGTAATTAACGTGTATATAGTTGTTGTGAGCGAATAGACAAAGTTGTATTGTTACAAGTATTATTTTAACAACTTGAGTAATAAATTTGTAAGGTATTCTACGTTTTGCTTGCCATTTCTCTATAGGATTCATAAAAAAAAATCTGAGCCTACGTCGCATTCTATCTTCCTCAAAACTTGACGAAGAATTATAAAATTGTCTGCTGGGTAATCTCGGACTAGACTCATCCATCCTAAGAAAAAAAAAAATACGATATTATTAAAATTTAATTATAAATTGTATGAGTATCGATATTTTTAGTTTTAAAATTATTCATTGAAATTATTGTCCTGACAAAATATTTTTTTTTCTTCTTTCTATTATAAATCAGATAAGAGTCTTTTGTTATTTCTACTTAGATGATAGGTGAATGGTGCTGTGAATGAAATCATGATGAGATGAATTACTCAACAAAGAAAATTAATTTAATAAAGGTTGATAATTACCTTGGAGTATCGTGGTCGTTTTCGTTTTCGTTTAATAGTTCGCTTTCATCTCCACTGTCTTGACCTCGACTCCAAGAATTTGATTGTGATTGTAGTCCGTTACTATTAGGTCGTGAAATTTTTTTTGTTGTTTGAGCAGTTGTATCCTCCGCCATTTTCCTAGTATTACTTTGTGGTACGAGTTTTACCAGGAGGATGTTATCGCGCGGAGGTGATCTTCTTTGATTACCCCCCAGTTGGAGATATATATATTTTTTAACTATTTTATTAAATCGTGAATGTTTTTTCTCTTCTTCTTTATTCTTTATTATATCACGATTATCATCTCACTTGTGTTAACAATAAGATTTGTATGGATCGTGCAACGGTTAGACAGGCACGATTATGATATGTATGCCTATGAATATAAAACGAACTTTCAACGCGATGACAGATACACTTTATACCCTCTATATGTATATAGTTTTAGCGCGCATATAGAGATTTAGGCGTATGCGTACACACTCTACAGCTGTTCATAATAGATCATGCCATCATGATGGAGATCGCGATACATTATTCGACTGACGATAGTCGATTGTAGGTAATAACGGTGGACTTCGAACTTGCGAGATGCATCGATAATCGACGCGCTAAATAATCGCGGGAATTTTAAAATATTGTGGTTATTTATTCGTTTATTTTAGAGCCTGTTTATAAATAGTTTTGAGTTTAATAAATTACATTTTTATTTGAATTTGAGTTTGTCAAGCATTGCTGTCCTCATTATCAACGTTTCAATTATTGTTTGATTATCCCTTATTTTCCTTTTAGTTTTCTATGCATTAAGCGCTATTTGAAGTCGCTTTTTTTTCTGAAACTGCTATAGTAAGTCGAAAATCATAGAATTTTCTTCAAAAAAATCCTTTTTGAAATCTAAAAATAGAAAAATGATTCAGCTTGATTATTGCCGTTCCTTTATCACTAGTTTAAGGAATAAAATTTATTTTTTTAATGAAACTGTTTCACTAATTTGATTTACACGAAATCTTCTAATCGGTGTCTGGTATTTTTCAAATGTTCCTTATTGATTATTATTCCATACCTGATTATTTATACAAAAAGGGTAAAAACTTGTTTCCTATACATACGCATAATTTATTTCTCGTAATTTTCTTCGTTTTAAAATATACGATACTGTGACATATCTGCAAATGTAGATTAAAGCGGATTTCAAAAATAGGTTTTTAGAGCACATTCAACCTGCACACAAAAGGACTTTCCCAGCAGTTGCTTTACTCCTCCCTCTGACGTGAATTCAAAAAACAGATTTAAAAAAATAGCATGTAAAAAGTTTTAGAAGTATTGGAATTTTCTTCAGAACATTTATCATTATTATACATTTATATATTAGTTTTAATATTGAAGATAATTAAGCTCTAATTTGAACGTTCAACTTTGTATGTACCTTTAATTGTCATTGAAAATAATAAAAAAAAAAAAAAAAACAAAATGATTCAATGATTAAACCCGAGCTATTTTTTTTCTGTATTTGTTTGCTTGTTTGTGTTCGTTTTGTTTTAGGTAATTTGGAAGACAGTCTTCAACTTCAGAAAACATTGTGTCAATTGTCACTTTTTGTTTTTCGAAACATATTGAAATCGGTGGGACCGCTTTTTCTGTAACGGAAAATTTTCTCTGACAAAAAAGTGTCTATGAACAAAAATGTCTCAGACCAAAATTGAAATTATTTTATGAAAACCTGAGAAAATTGTTTTTTAATTCAGTGATGAAAATGAAAAAATTTTTTATCTTCGATTAATAAAAGTTGATTTAAGAAGAAACTCAGGGTTTTCAAAAAAAATCATCACAGTTTAGTATTTTCGTATAATATTGATCATTTTTTTCTGATCAACTATCTAAAAAGTCGAAAATTATTGACTTTCAATCTCTTAAGCTTGACTTGCTTAATAATTGATGAAAAAATATGTAAAAAAAAAAAGAAGAAATTTGACGAAAGCTTATTATTTTTACGAAAAAGGAACGTTAATATAAAAAAAAAGATTTTCGTTTCTCTGACGTTCAGTTTTTGTAAATTCTCTGCTGGTTGAGTGTTATCGAATCCCTCGGTCACCTCAAAGTGATGCTGCGCGCGTTTCGTCGGTTTTAGTTGTCCTGCGCCCCCGCGTACATGGTCGAGGTTTTGACGGAGGCGCCGCCGCCGTCGACGCGAACCTTGACGAGCCATCGTTCGTCGAGGTAGGGTACATACACCGGGGTACGTACACACAGAGTGCGGAGACCTCATCGAGTGATAGACACTCGGCTATAGCAGCGATTGACTATACTACTTACTACTACCACCACCAGTACTAGCACTACTACTACTTGAACAATTCGTCGTCGTGATATAATAAATATACATACCTATATATGCAGTGAAGCTGAGTGTTGAAAAAAAAAAATAACTAAAAATTCGAACGTTTTTTCATACACAAACAGATGTACGAAAAATACTAAAACACTTCGGCTACACGATATACAGATTTAAAACAAAACACACGAATAGAGTGAGTGTATAATCGAGGATAGAAAAAGGGATAAATAGTGAAAGAGACAAGAAGAGAAATAGAAGAAAAAAAAAAGATAAGAAAAGAGTAATAACATAAACGTGTATATATAGATAGATATATAAGATAGTAAAAGCAACGTGGAAGAAGCATGGAGTTGCAGGAAGAAGTACCTTGCATAGTTGAATTGAACGTCGGAGGAGTATTTTATACGACATCATTATCAACATTAACAACCGAATCGGATTCCCACCTAGCCGAAATATTTACAGGTAATAAAATAACAAAAGTAGAAAAAGACGCAAAGGGAAAATACTTTCTTGATAGAGATGGTGTATTGTTTCGTTACGTGTTGGACTTTCTGAGAAATAAATCGTTGGTATTGCCGGAGGGATTCAGAGAGCGTGACAGACTCCGTCAAGAAGCAAAATTCTACGGATTACCAGGTCTTGAAAAGGTGATAATAGAACGAGGCGATACAGTGATAACAGGTAAACGTGCACCGGGTTATATAACCGTTGGTTACAGGGGTAGTTTTGCTTTCGGTCGAGACGGTCTGGCGGATGTTAAATTTCGTAAATTATCAAGAATTTTGGTATGCGGAAGAGTGGCATTATGCCGTGAAGTTTTCGGTGAAACATTGAACGAGAGCAGAGATCCTGATCACGGTATGTCCGATCGCTATACATCAAGATTTTTTTTAAAACATAATTTCATCGAACAAGCATTCGACATGCTTCAAGAACAAGGATTCAAACTTGCCGGAAGTTGCGGTTCGGGTACAGCCGGCGGAAGTGCCGAACAATTAAAGCCCGGTGTTGATTCAGAAGAAAATCGTTGGAATCATTACAACGAGTTTGCATTTGTGCGCGAATAAATATATTTAAATAAATTATTAAATAAATAAATAAATAAATATATATATATATATAAATTAATTAATTAATATTTTCAGAAAATGAATATCCAATTCGAGTTAATAAATAATAATACAATAATATATCATTTATTATTTTCTTATATTTATGATCGTCAACAGGTTTTGAGAGAATATATTATACTCTATATATAATACTGCATATATATATATATATATATTATATGTACAAAACCGCAGAGTATTATTATCGTTATTATCATTATATATCTGTTTAAAGTATAATTAAAACACGCATAATTTATAATGGCAAGAAAAAAGAAATAAAATAAAATGAAGAAGAAGAATAAAAAAGAAAAAGAAAATCGTGGTAAGAGAAAACATAAAAATTGTATAATATATACCTATATTATACAGGAATTGGTATTATTTTTTTTTCTCTATTTTTTGAATTTTTTTGTTTTTTAAATATTCAATAATTCACTCAACGAACTGCATTCTGCAGCTTCCAACATCGCAGAGAGACCATAATATTAATAATAAGAATAATAATAGTAGTATATAAAGTGTTTAAGAAGTCGAAAAAATTATGACTGTAATATAGAAGAAAGAAGAAGAAGAAGAAGATAAAAAAAAAAAAAAAATAGAAATTGAGAAAAGAAAATCAAAAAAAGATAAATACCTAACAAAACATTGAAATAAGACAATCTGTATAATTTCGATTAAATAAAATCTATTATCGAAGCAATAAAATAATAATATCGTCTTCGTATAAAATGTTACGTAACTATATAAAAATAAAATTAAAAAAAAAAATAACAAACTAATAATAATAATAATAATAATAATAATAATAATAAAGGAAGAAAGAAAGACATGAGATATACTGAATAAAATGTTTGAATATTTCGTCGTTTTGGAATCGAAACGGGGAAATTTTGTTTTAAAATATATTTTTTGTATATATGTATATATGCATAATGCATATACATTGTAAATATATGTATACAACATACATGTATACATATATAGGTATATACGAGGTAAAAAGTGTTTTTTTTCATTTTTTTTCAAATAATTATACGTAAAGACGGAAGGAATATATGGATATGAAATTCAGTAATAATAATAACGATAATACCTAATAATAATAATAATGATAATAATAAAAATAATAACAATAATAATAGTAATAGTAATAATTAGATAAAGTATAATGCATATAATATATACATATGTGTACATAAATATGCATATGTATGTATGTATGTACGTATGTGTGTATTATAGATATAAAAAAAAAAGAAAAAAAAAAAAAAACGTAAATTTGAAAAATATTAAGTACGCGTATATAAAATGAACGGGGGAACGTAAGGGTGGGGGAATAAATAAGAAAAAATAAATAAAAAATAAATAAATAAATTCTTCCATGTATTTACTGGAATTTAACACGTAGTAAATCGATGTGATTTTTCAAGATATAATATGTGAGAAAAAACGTGTTTGAAATATATATATATACATATATATGTATGTATAAATATTGTAGGTATAGTTAATATAATATACACTTTGAAAGAAGCAAAAAACAACAAAGTTGAAGAAAAAAAATGAATAAATTAAATTATAGAATAAAAAAATTCTTATCGAAAACAGGAATAAAAGAAATATCCAAAAAAATTCATACACACCTTCGATTTGGACTAAATGATATTGTTCACTTGAAAATTTTGAAAAAACAAAAACCTCAATAAAACGTATTATATATATATATATATATATATATATATATATATATATATATATATATATATATATATATATATATATATATATATATATATATATATATATATATGTATATGTATATGTATATGTATATATATATATATATATATATATATATATATATATATATATATATATATATATATATATATATATATATATATATATATATATATATATATATATACTATATTGTTATAATATTATTGAATTATATAGATTTTTTTTTTATATTTCTTCTAATCAATATTTTTCCTTGATGTATAACAAAACTAATTATATTCTAATATTACACGGTCTATATGTAATATACAGAGAATTGGATTTTTATTTTAATTTTTTTTTTTTAATTCAAAAAATTTTTATTCTGAGGATATCAATATAGAACCTTGATCCTCTCATACATGCAAATACGTATAGGTATATCTACTATATGACTATTTATCGTTAGAATTTTAGATTCAAAAAAGTTGACACAAAAGGGGGGGGGGGGACAAAGTTAGAAAAAAAAGTTGAAAATGAAAGAAACAAATCGACTTGGACCTTGGGGTTCCTTTTCCTTGAGAAATGGTATATTGTATTCTAAAACTCGTTTTCTTGTCTCTGCATCGAGTTCCGTCTTCATCTTACCTTGCCTTACCTTACCATAAAGTTTTCTATATTTCTGTATATATATATATATATATATATATATATATACACACACACATTGAGTAGTTTTCGAGATTTATGGAAAGTGCTATATGACATCCAACACTCGAGGGCTACCAAGGGAGGCAAAACATGACAGTGAAAATTTGTAAAATGTTTTTTTGTTCTTTTTTTGTTGGTGCGATTTTTGAAGCACTGCAGGTTCTTTTTTTCGATCTTGGTTCCCGCTAATCATAAATTATAACATATATATCTATATGCATATGTGTGTGGGAGGATTGACATTTATTTATGTTGATAATTATTTAATTTTTTTTTATTTGCATAAACACGTATGTACCTATCTATATATACATATATACATATAAATTACATCTGTAGAAATATCACATACATAGTATACACATTGATATTCAAAAATTTATTGATGGGAGATATAGTAGAATAAAAAAAAAATGAAAAAATCAAATAAAAATTAAAAACAGATACTTAGAAGAAGAGAAAGAATGAAAAGTAAAAAGAGAAAGAAAGATAGAAAGAAAAACGTAAAAAAAAAAAAAAAAAGTATAGAATTTGACCAAAAATATTTAGATATTTATTATATCAATATTATGTAACGAGGAGCAACGAGCGTGCAGGACTTCCGTAAATGATGCGTGGTACCTGCTATTAGAAGATTGAAACGATATTATCAGGATTTGTAAATTTGATTAGAAACGATGAATATCTATCTATAATGAGAGTAAAACCAAAGAAATAAATTCATCATAAATATATTTGGTATATACAATACATAATACATATAATATATTATTATCATCTTTGATAAGAAAAAAAAAAAATTGAAAAAAAAAAAAGAATTTCTCTTTTTTTTTTTTACGTACTACGTATTATTTCGATTTCACCGGAAGTATATATCTCTGAGTAGTTTTTTTTTCTTCCTATGATTGGTTTTAATCTTTTGACTGATCAATGAAAGTTTACTAATTTAAAAATCGATTGAAAAATTGATATTGATTTTAATAAAATATATAATAATAAAAAAAAAAAAAATACAAAAAATGAAAATATAAAAATACTGGGACACAGAGATAATGGACTTTACAGACAACTCCCTAACTCTTGACCTGTCGATACATACATATACATACATACCTATATCTTACTATAATATACCTATATCTACATATATATATATATATATATATATATATATATATATATATATATATATCTATATATATATATATATATATATATATATATATATATATATATATATATATATATATATATATATACATATATATATATATACATATATATATACTGTGAGCATATTTATAATTATTTAATATTATATACTATACGTAGTTTATCTATATTGTATGTTGCATAGATTATAATTATTATTTATTGTCTAAAAAAAAAAAAATTCAGATGTTAATTAAATAAGATATATGTTATTATATAATATCTGTATATGTATATATAAATAGAGCTAGGTATTTATGTATAGGAGATTATGTATTAACGAGAGGGATAAAAAATAGATATTTAAGATCATAAATCATATATATATATATATATATATATATATATATATATATATATATATATATATATATATATATATATATATATATATATATATATATATATATATATATATATATATATATATATATAAATATGTACGAATTCTTCCGTTTAACGGAATCTAGAACCATGTTGTACGGAATGAAAGAAAGCAACAAAAAATAAGAAAAAAGAAAAAAAAAAAAAAAATTAGAAAAAGACAAAAAAGGGCATGGAGGCTTCCAATATCTTGAACAAATAAAAAATTAATATTAATATACCTACTACTGTATCTAGATATAATGATTATATAATATATTATTATTATTATATTATAATTGTAATAATGATATTACACATACCGCAACACACATATTAATTATTTACAAAAACGAAAAACAATAAAAGAAGAAGAAAAAAAGAGAAAAAAAAAAAATTAACAATGTTAGATATATAGAATAAATGTGGAGAATAGAATTAATAATATTAATCGTAACGTACCGTCGCTTGATTAATAAAAAAAAAAATCGATATAATCGTAGTCTTCTTTTTCACTAAAAATTTTCATTCTTTAAAGATATATGTATATACGATTGTAAGAGATCGTATAGTATAATAGTCAGATTTTAAAAGACATTTCAATGCTGACTACATACTCGTATATTATATTCGTTTTTATTTATTTATTAACGAAAAAACGTGTTTTTTTATTCCGTCAAAAATTCAAAAATATAAATAAATTAATGATCAACAAAATTGATAGGGTTTCAATTTTATGGTGAATTCGGTGTATCTTGAGCCTTGTATCACTGAAGATATCATGATTTTTGATAACCCTTATAAATTTCAATTATTTTCACAAATCTAAAGTCGCTCTTTTGTTTCGGTTCTAATCGAATTTTACGATATTTTATAGTTTATTTTTTTTTTTTTTCTTTTTCATTTTTATTTTTTGTCATTATATATACCTATATATAATGTATAACGTGAGGCCAATTTTAAACGAGGTGTAATTATTCTTGCGGCACTATATTTCGAAGTATTCTTGAAAATTCTTCTTATAACCTCGGAATTCTTGCCAAGGTAGTTTTTAACATTTTTTACTAACACCTGCACCTACTCCAAAGCTTATTAATTCTCAAAAAAAAAAGAAAAAAAAAAAAAACGAAATAACAAATAAAAAAATTGTAAAAGAAATTAAAAAAAAAACTACATATGTACCAGTCTATGTAACGAATATTTACGAGTAGGTAGTCAAAAGAACAAAAAAAAAAAAAAAAAAAAAAGAAAAGAGAAAATCGACGATTAAAAAAAAAAAAATACTCGAACCAATTATTCATTGAATATAAATATATATAAATATATGAATATGAAATATGAAATATGAATATATAAATATATGATTACATAAATGTTAACAAGAAGAAAAGAAACAAAAATCCAAAATATGATAATCATTAAGTTTTAAGATGTAAACACCACTTACAATAAAAATAAATGAAAAAAGAAAAAAAAAAAATTTAATAAGGATATTCAATTTATTTCAACCCTTAAATAACACACATGTTTCTTTTTTTATTTTTCCTTTTTGATTTTCGAAATTTTGACTTTATATGAGCGAAGAACATCATTAATTTCTCGTCTTAATGAATACTTTATTTCTTTTTGATACTTGAAAGGATTACTTGCCATCTAAGAGCGTTGAACCATAAATCAAAAAGGAAAAGAAAAAAAAAAAACAAGTAAATTTTCACTTTAATTCAGTTTCCGCAATCAGTTGAAATACTTTGAGAAGATTCTAACTCTGTATTAATTAATCAAAGCTAATTAAGAAACCTAAGATATATATATTATACTTCGGGATGAAAGTCTTCGGAGTTGAAAGACCCAAACCCCTGTACGCTATAACTACGTATAGGTATAGGAGTGAAAACCGAGGAAACTCATCGACGGAATATTTCCATCTATGTATAAGTCAACCTACCAAAACCCGCTCACAGAATCCACCATGAGCTCGTGTACCGTGATACTGAAATGGAAATTTTCTCCTGCTCCTATTACCTAAAATTTGCATTCACTCGTACGTGAGTTCTCTGCAATTGTCAATCGCAGTCCCTACGACTTAACGCGAATTCGAAACTGGTACAATAATCAAAATCGTAAATTTTCAACGTTCGTGAATAGCTGTAAAATGATTATCGTTATTTTGTTGCCATAGTTTGAGAAATTTTTTTTTGTTTTTTTTTTACCATTTTTTTATTTTATTTTATTCAAATTTTAAATTCAAATTCGAGCTTTCGGTTTCATCGAGTTAAATTTTAAACTCCCCTCTGCTCGTGCCAATCAGCACTCGAATTGCTTCGTCGAAACGTTTTACCGTTTGGATGAGTACATTGCGAGATATTCTGTACCATTCACTATTTCATCCCCAATCACTATGCCTACACCCGAATGTCTCGCGTAGCTATACCAATTTCGTTATGCCTAAAATTCCAGCAGCCCCTTCAGAATTCCAGGGCCTGTTGTCTCTGCCTCTTCTCTGCTCTTTATACCCTGAAGCATTCCGGACAGCTTCTAAATTAACGAGATCCATCTTTCAGGGCTTTTCCTCCCTTTTTTATTTCCATTTTTTTTTTGCTTTTTTTGTTTTTTCTTTTTCAAACATTTAGCCAAATTTTCAAGCCGCCCGCGGGGTAACTCGGGTCTTTAATTTCGAATATTTCCAGTTTTTCGCTTACTTATATTTTTACTTCGATATACCGTTTATTTTCCTGCATTTATATCGTCAAGGGTACTTTTTTATCCCTCGTCACTTTCTCTCCCCCCTTTTTTAACTTTCCGCAATGGAAATTGAAAATTTTCAGAAATAAAAAGAAGTTATTGGTTTTGGTCCGATTTTCGAAAATCGAGTTTTCATCAGATCTCGACGTTTTGAGGTCCTAGGAAGCTATTCTGAATATTTTTGGTACGATATCTTTAGAACGAATCGACCGATTCCAATCGTTCTTATGGCGATCGTAAGGGCTTATCAAGACTTCGATCTGATTAGATTTTGGAGTCGATCGGTCGAGTAGTTTCAAAGTTATTTGAGAAATAAAAATTAACAAACAATTTTTTTTCAAGTTTTTAGCGCATAACTCCTAAACTGTTCGTGCGATTAGTCTCAAAACTTAATCACACTTAGGTCTTGGATAGCCCTTTCGATCGCCGTAAGATTCATCAAAATCGAACGATTGGTTTAAAAGATATCGCACGACAAAAATTTCTCTTTTTGTCTTACGATACCTTTGGAACGAATCAATCGATTTGAATGATTCTTGCGGCGATCGAAAGGGTTCATCAAGACTTAGATCTGATTAGATTTTGGAATCGATCGGTCGAGTAATTTCAAAGTTATTCGAAGAATAGAAATTGAAGAAAAAAAGATTTGTATAGGGTAAACTAATTATACTTGTAACCTTCTTTAATTTATTATAAACACAATCGTATCAATTAGTTGTAACGTATTTAACACAATGGGAAGTTTTCGGGGTGGTCCACAGGTCAACCGGTTTCCTGATTTTTTTTTTTTTTTTTCTCGCGCTGTTATAACTGAACAAAAACGACAAATTCCGCTACAACAGATTCACGCCTTTTACATCCCCAGGAAAATCACGAAAGGGTTGTAAGACTCGGGTTCTTATAGGTCGAGAGTTCAAGACTGAAGTGGACGACGGTCAAAGACGGGAAATTTGAACCTTCGTAATGTCGGGTCTAATGACCGCATTTTGGGGATCAGGATGGCGTTTCAACTGCAGTATATTACGGGTGTGTCTTAACCCCGGAGATCAATCATTTAGCAACTTTCTTAATCCTTCTTTATTATGTCTGAACAATTTTTCAACATTTTTTATCATACCTCGAAGATCACAAATCAGACCGATTAGTGAAATAAAAAATTTGAGACTTTCACACGAATGAAAATTTTCAAATTATACGAAGTAGTCGTTTTATTTTTTTTTGTTAATAAATTTCAGGGTGCTTTAACGTAAGTTTGATAAAACTTATAAGACAAGATCATCCCCCGGAGTGTATTTAAAGTTTACACGCATCATCCCTCGTGAAATTGTTCAAAGGATAAAGTCTGTTTATTTTTTTATCTGCACTTTCTTTTCTGAGGGGATGAAGCGGTTAAGAATGAGACGAAATAGAAGACGGTGGTTTTTAAAAGGCGAAATTTTTTACTCTAGATGTAGGTGGGTTAGCTGGTTTATCCATTTGGCAGTTAGACAGCTGTGGGGTTTTCCGTAATTTGATGTCATTTTAGAAACTACCCCTAGGCTCGTAAATTCTACTTGAATCCATTAATTTATTTAAGAGACCCTGGCAGACCTCTTCACTTTACTCGGTTCGTTTTGCGAGACCAGAATTACAAGACCACCGTTTCTCCGTCTTTACCTCGACACCCATTTTTTTTTATTTCATTTTATTTTATATATATATATATATATAAATATTTTTATTATTTTTTTTTTTTTTCTTAAACTTTTTTTCAACTTCTTTATTTTCGTATATTTCAAATTTTTCTTTTTTCACTTCTTAATCCCACACTGAATTCGTCTTATACATTTCAATCAGCCTTAGGCCAGCTGAATTTCTTTCAACATTTTTGCGCCCCGTTTACTTACGGTTAAAGAATTTCTTTGCTCGCTGAACTTCTAACTTTAAAATTTTCAGATGGGGATCATTTTCGAGCGTTCCTTCTCTTTCACAGGTTTTAAATTCACCCCTCGAATATACAATTTATTACTATAAGGATTTGGTCTTTTAACCGAATTTAAAAAAAGAAAAAATCTTCATTTCTCATTTTGACAAAAATATTAGAAAACCTGTACTGTTTAAATTTGTCTAAAAAAGCTATTCGCAGAAGCAAGCTGAGGATTCTGCTCGGACCTTAAAAGCATTTTCAAAAAAATCTCATTTCCATAGAAAAAAAAAAAAAAAACCAAATGAAGAATCGCACGTTTATTCTTATTATAAGCAGAGACTATAAACTCGATTAAGACGACATTGGTCCATTCGGATTAGTCTCTCGGGTACAACAACGCTCACCTTCTGTCCCTCCGATAATACCACATCCGTTCTAGAGTATAACGGGCCTAGAAATTCCCTGGGGTACCTCAGATTGTATTAATTAACTGATATCATGCCTTCGGCTTCGGCCCGACCCATTTCTCTATTGATTTCGATAATTAGAAAAACAGTGGCGCTCAAGGTCGGTTTGCGTCTAGATTATTCAAATCTTATACCGATCAGAATGAAAAGGAGTCTGTTGAAAGAAAAAAATTTCAATTTTCGTATAAATTATGCGAAATTATTACAAGGTTGTAATTTTCTTTTCTTTTTTTTTTTTTTTTTCTTTCGTTTTAACTTAAACGGTAAAAACTTTTACCACATTAATATTTCAACGGGTTGGGTGTACACACAACGCGCTATATATACCTACTCTTCTCGGTGATTATATTTCATGGCTAAATTACCCCGTGCCACTTAATAATTCGAAAAAAATTACACTTAGACATTATAAACGTGCCTCCATTTATATATCTTAATTATTAATTTCGGGAAGGGAGGGGGGGGGGGGGGGTGTAGAAAAAATTCCATGGATTTCAGAGCATGTACTGATCTGTCTTTTGTCTTGTTAATTAATAATTGAAAAAAGAAAAAGAAAAAATAAAATGAAAGGAAAAAAGAAAAATTGTTTTCGGAATTTAAACGGACGAATTATCCCGCAGGAGCTCTGCCGAGGTTCTTCAGTTGAATTTCTTGGGCATGTGTAGAGGGTTGGTGAGTGAATGTCCTTTTGATAGGATATATAGATATATCGTATACATTTATATAGCTACTTGGTGCAGTAGTAGGTATAACGCGGGGAAGATGAAAGGCTTGTAAAGGGTGCGTCTAACGCTTAGGGAAAAGCTAGCATACGCCTTGGTGTGGTTATTCCATTACGTGTACAGCCTCCTCAATTTCCCCGATTTCCTCATTCGATATATATTTACTTCTTTTTCTCTTTTTTCTGTTTTTTTTTTTTTTTGGGGGGGGGGGCGAGGGAGGGGGATTTCTTTCTTTCCTTTAGTGGTTTTAACGAATTCCACGGTTCTATCACGCTCTTTGTACAGCTACCGAAAAAAAAACCGTGTGTACCCACAACGAGATTAAGGCAGGATCTATTACTGGAGCTCTGAAAAGTCTGTATTTTATCTTGAATTCAAAGTACTTTGCGATCTCGAGTAATGGGATGTTTTTCAAGATACAAAAAAATTAAATAAATCGTAATAAATTTGGAAATTTAATCTGAAATTTGGGGAATTATCAAGAGTTACATAAAATTGGTGAAAAGTTGGCAATTTCAAAACGCCCCTGACACTTCGATAATTTTTTCCAAAAATATATGTTTCAGGGTACTTTGAGATCGTGAGTGAGGGATGTTTTTCAAGCTGAAAAAATCTCAACCTAAGTTTGCAAAATTTAATCAGAAATTCGGGGAATTATCAAGAGTTACAAAAAATTGGTGAAAAGTTGTAAATTTCAAAACGCCCCTGACACTTCGATAATTTTTTCAAAAAATATATGTTTCAGGGTACTTTGAGATCGTGAGTGAAAGATGTTTTTCAAGCTGAAAAAATCTCGCCCTAAGTTTATAAAATTGGATAATAAATTCCGTGAATTATCAACAATCACAAAAAATTGGCGATACGTAAAGATCTTCAAAATGTTCTTCAATAATTTTTTCAGCACATGTATAATAAATATTTCAGAGTATTGTTCAGTTTATGAGATCATTCAGATTTGAGATTAGATCTCTTTGTTCCTTCCAACGAAATAAAATAACCTTATGATCTTCTTATTAAATTTTCTTTCTCCAAAATGTACTAAAAGCATATCGAATCTTGTTTCCCTCGAAGTAACTGTGCAGATCTAATCCTGAATCTGTTATTTTAGAATTGAAGAAAAAATACGAAGGAATATTTAGATTTGGTAGGGTCTTTCATCCCTTAAAATCTAATTTGTTTTATTAATATTTATTTTTTTATTTGTTTTATTTATTTATTTATTTATTTTTTTTTTTTTTTCATTTTAGAAGCAAAAGGCATTTACGAATGAGTATATACGAAATGTTTTAAGGTGTGTATTAAACAAGTGAAATTTTTTACGTTACAATGGAGCTTTCGCTAATTCTACGGAGGGGTGTTGAAAGCGTAAAAAGTTTTGTTATGAGGCAGCAACCCTTCTCTCTCTTTCTCACTAGCAGTTTGTTACTGTATACAAAGCTGTCTACTACCTATGTATGTGTTCTTTTTGTTCATTGATGTGAATACACAACCCCTTTTGACCTCCGGTAAATTTTCTGGAGGGAGTAGGTAGGCACAGAACCTCGTCCAGGTTGTAGAATTACCGGAAGTCCATACCTTCAGAATCTACCTCGTTCTTCATATACCGAAAAATCATCCCTTAACAAACCAAAAAAAAAAAAAAAAAAGTACAAGAAAAAAATTTGCATCTATATATTCACCCTCAATTTCTTATTAAGAAAAATTAAAAACCCTCTTCTTTTCTAGGTAGTGAAAATAATTGTATAAAAATTTTAATTAAATTTTATTATAATTTTGAAAATTTTCGACCCAGAAAATTAAAATTTTTGTATCTGTGTACGTTGTTGGAAGTAAACCATGAAAAAATGACGAAAAAAAACAAAAAAGAAACTGAGAAGCCAAATATAGAAATATGTATTTTTTTTTTTATAGCGAATTTTACCCCCTGGGTAAATAATTCGTTGACCCTATTCCCCGTGCAAGTGGTTTTACTCTCAAAGGGGCTAAAAAAGGCATATTTTGTTGAGCTCCTTTCAACATCGAGACCTCACAGGCGAGAGTGGTCGTTGGATGACTATAATCTGAGCTACCCTTCGGACATGCGGGAGGTTTTCCCTCCGGGTTTTAGGTTTTTTAGGGGTGGCTAATAAATAGCGCATCGTAGATCTGTCCGGCTCGGTGGTCTGGACCAGACTGAATCTTGGAAAGCGTGATCAATAGCAAAAGAGGCGCAAGCGCAAAGTTACTACCGAGGTCCTGTTCTATACTCCGGCCCTCAACCCTCAATTCTCAACCCTCAACCCTCAACCCTCGGTCCTCAACCCTCGCGGCATTCAACGCCGACATCTGAACCGTTTTTACTCTATGTAGCGTGCAGTGGTTCACGCTTTACAGACTTCACCCATATATTTATTATGGGTGAAGGGAAAAAATTTTAGTTGTTTTTTTTTTTTTTTTTACCATCAGCTCCCCGTATTGAACCCCCCTCCCCCCCATCCCCCCCAAAAAAAATAAAAGATAAAATCAAAAACAAGAACAAGTTTCCCAAAAAAAAGCAACAAAAACAGTTTTGTTATTATTTTTATTTTTTCATTTTTTATTCTGTTTCTTGGACTGACATTAATTATTAATCGATTGAATGAAAAAATCTTTTTGACGACAAGTTTTTCATTCAATGAAGATTATTTCACAAATTTTTTAAACCTTTATAACTCACGGTACAAAAATGGCGATGATTTGAAATGTTTTTTTTTTTTGAATTCTATTTTACCAACTTTCAATTATTTCGGTCGATATTTTGACCTACTAGATTTTTTTTTATTTCGTTTTTGTTTTTTTCTGCAATATTAAAAGCGAAAATATATATATTTTATATCCTCGGTCGTGAAACTACGATTTTCTGCAAAGTATAAGGTATATATATGTATACATCTGTTACACTAGAACGTAGGGTTCAAAAGGTGACCCAATTAATCCGACAAAAAGATAGGGAGAGTTTCAAAATAATAATAATAATAAAAAAAATAAATAAATAAAAAAAGGAACAATTTACCAGAACTGTGAATTCGGGTGATAAATTCAGATAACAATATTATTAAGTAATAATTTTGGAAAATTTAATTATACCCTTTCTCGGCTTATTAGATATATGAAAATGAATAAAAAATGAAAAAAATTGAACACGGCCATGATGTACACAAAAAAAAAAAAATATATATATATTAATCAAAGTAATTAATTAACGTTCTACGAAGAGAATAAATAAAATACCATAAAAAATTTTTCTTGTTCTTTGTTCACACCAATTTTTTATTCTTTTGGTTCTAATTGTTCCCGAATCTATCTCTCTCTCTCTCTCTCTCTCTCTCTCTTCGTATATAAGTTTAAATTGAGTGCAGTATATATAAATATATATATATATATATATATATATATATATATATATATATATATATATATATATATATATATATATATATATATATATATATATATATATATATATATATATATATATATATATATATATATATATATACATATATATATATATATGTACGTAGATATGGGGTCTAAATTATATACAGAGAGGTTACCTCGGGTGTGTCCAACGTCGATTAACATTCTAGCGACGAAACTTGGCAGCTGGTAAGGTGATAACCCGGGTTAGAAACCGAAGCCTGTAACCTAGGGGTGGTTTGCATGATCATTCTCTACGTCTGAAAGCTCAAGGCTTATACATTTATACAGTAAACGATAAGCGTAAGCGTATAGTAAACTCGGAGGTTATACACCTAGTAGATTCTCTTCTCTATATCTTTGAGGGACATGCGCGAAAGGGTTAATTCCACCTTCCTAACCAACTACGTACGTATGTATATATGTATATATGTATGTACGTATACGTACCTACAACCAGCTTATTATGAATTAAGGAATACCTTACGCAGAGCCATAAAGCTCTCGGTCTACGTGTAATTACTGATTACCTAGAACACAGGAGTTCGACTAACGTTTGTTTAAAAATTAAATTACACACCTTACCGCATGATATTTGGTAAGATAATTTCTTAGAATTTTAATGTGTTGATCGATATAGCTAATGGAATTTATCTTATACCTATACCGAGACAATTGCTTCGTGAAATGTCGTAAAACACTTTATTGTTATTTGAGAACGATACTAAAATGCGGATAGTAATTTGTACTGGAATTTTGAATTTAGGTTAATAATAACGATCATTTATTCAGACAGAATAATAAGACCGAAATGAAAAGTAGCGTTTTCAACACCTTTTCAAACCCATGGGCTTCCATGCAATTAAAGAAAATAATATTATTAGGTACGTGAAGAATGTATTGATTCAGAGTCATTCTCACACGATTTTGGAATCGTGGGCTTAAAATATCAAGAGCGGACGTAAAAGTCACTTTTACGTCCGCTCCGAAGTTCCGCAGCGGGCGTAAAAGTAACTTTTCCACACGCTCTCGACTTATTGTGCCCACTCACGACGTTCTGCGCCCTCTCGTGTTTTTTTTTCCCTGGAGGTTGAATAACGGTTACTTTAGGCCGGCTTTTTAGGCATAAAAAACGCAAAGATCGTGCCTATGTGACGAAAAAAAAAATTACTCATCAGTTTTCTAGATCATTCTACGAATTTGAATTCAGAAAATTTGAAAGATCGTTTATAGACAGAAATTTTATGATTAAAAAACCTAATGAGATTAATCAAAATCGTCAAAAGTCTAGTTTCTTCTTTTTTTTTTATCACTAAACGGTTGAAAAGTAGAAAAAAAAAAAATATAGGAAATTTTTTCTGTAGTTTAGCTACATATTTTAATTTCCATTTTCATTTTTTCAATAATCATCGCTTGAACTCGCGTAATTATTTGAATATTTTCTTTAATTATTCCTGTAATATAATTATAATATATAATTAATAATAATAATAATTAGCCGAATAAATTTTTACCTTCTTAATTACTTAAGGAAGGTATGTATACATAGGTACCTCTATATAGGTATATACCTTAGATGGTTAATTTCATGGTTCATTTATTTAGCTCGCTGGTAGGAGATTAGCGCGTGGATTCCCTAATTATTCCGGCACGTCGATCACGCTTGGCTTCTGCTTACTATATACATATATACATATATATATACATAAATATATAGTCGGTATATAACGGTCTCATAAGATTTTTAAGTATCTTTGAAAATGTAAATTAGAATTTGAGACGTTCTGAAATATATATAAATATAAAAATCTATGTACTTTACATGGGTGTTCTCTCGTTAATATACTATGTATATACATACAGATCGGATAAAAAGCTGAGAGGTTTTAGCTATGTAAATATGTATAAGAATTGGGCCTTCAGAATGTATATCTATATACATACAGGAGCAAAGTGTATCGCAAATAGAAGGCAAGCAAAAAAAAAAGAAGAAGAAAAGGGAAAAATAACCGAGTGAAAGATACTCGAGGGTCGCGATATGGTGTCGAATAAAATTACCAAAGAAATGACAAGAGATAAAGCGATCAAAAAAAAAAAAAAAAAGGAAGAAAAAAAGAACTGCTTAGATAATAATAATAATAATAATATTGCTGATGGACGATTAATATCAAAATTGGATAAATTTAACCGATAAAATATGGTCCGATCATAGTTGGTTATTTTTTATTGAGGTTAAATTTAATTCAACTTACAAATCGTTGATCTTCTCACCCTGTGAATTAAATATCAGATACACAAACCCTCAGACCTCAAGTTTGGTATATAAGGTAAACTTTGGATAGAATTAAAGGACCGTCTAGGATCCCTAGAGTTGGAAATTTCTGTGTAGGTAGTTGGAAGTTAAGCTGGGTATGAACTTCTTGTTATGTGGACTGGTATACCCGAGTCAGAAGTAATTTTCTTCGTTCTTGATATGAAGTTTCGAAAATTTTGTATTCGAATATTTATTGAGAATTTTTTAATTCTTAAAACCCATAAATTTTCGAACCATATTCATATATCGACGATGCTAAAAAAATATTCAAACAAATTAAATGGCGATGATTTTTAATGGATTAATTTTTTTTTTTTTATTAGGTTTAAATAAAAAAAAATTTCGAAATACCAATTTACGTTAATGAACAACGAACAATGGCGAACAGTTTGTATATATCATGGAGACAAGTTCTCTGAGCACTGAGCAATAAGCTCACCGCAAAACCAGTAAACTCAAATATCCTGTAAACGTGGAAACAGTAGCAGATGTACAGTCGGAATTAAAGCCGTAGAGCTAAGGGCGGTTTGTAAGATGTTTAATGGTAAAATTAAACGAGAATTTAATCGCATAGTTTCTTTTATTTCATTAATTTTTATACTCTGCGCAATCTTATAGTTAAATATATATTTTATTTATATATTAAAAATTATTATTTGTGTATAAAAAAAAAAAAAAAATAGAAATTCGAAAGCCAAAATTCAACTAGGAGATTAAATTTTATCAAGATTGTATAAACAGTCCGGAATACTAAGAATAGAAAATGTTGTAAACTCTCGTCGTTCCTTCTCTTGAATTTAAAGCATGGCCTACCGTCTATATTTTCAGGCCACCTGTGCAATCAATTTTTGATTTGTTGGCCCGGAGACGTAACCCTTTCCCGTTCTCAAGGGACGGCTGGAAATTGTCTCTCCCTAAAGAATTTCGGAAGCAATTTTCAACCTTTCGAGTTTCCTATCTTCTTTCCAACCTTCAGGGCAATTTAATCCAAAGTTTAAACAATTCATATATTATACTACAATTTACGTAGATGGATTTTACTATAGCATCTTTACAAAACTTATGATACGTATAAATTCTTGTGAAATATAATTTTGAAAATCTTTGTAATACTTAAATAGCTCCGAAAAGAGATTCGAAACTCCGATATTAGTTTTTCATGAGTTAGAAAGGATTTTTTTTTTTTTTTGCCATATTATAATCAGAAATTTCATTTTTTACTTTTACTAACTCTTTATGAAATTATAAAGACCGTTTTCACCTCTCGATTTTGATAAAAAATAAAAAATTGTTAAACAGATTTAATTTAATGAATATCGTGACCTACGCATCTTTTACTAATTTATAATAAAAAAAAAATTGTTTAACGAAAGATAAATTATACATTTTTACTTTTCATCATCTACGGTGATATAAGAAAGGTATTGGTTTTGGTCCAAAAGTGAGTTTTGCTAATTTCAACGAATCTTCACGTTTTCGACCCTCTAGAATCCGAAAAAACGGTTTTTAGAAAGATGTCGGTCTGTCTGTCGGTCTGTTCGACAAACTTGCGCGGTGATCTCGAAAACGGCTCGATGAAAAAATCTGAAGTTTACAGGACTTTACAACCAAATGATGGGCATGAAAAATCGCCATGTCTTGTTTAATTTGAATTTCCGGTTCTACCAGAAATGAATCGATTTTCACTGTTTTACTGACAAACCTATACTTTTTTCCCTATATTACCTATCTCAATGAAAGAATATATTCTTCCGAGTTGAGAATTTCATATATATAGGGCATTCCTTGCCAATAACACCAAAAAAATTGTAAATATACCCAGACCGAATTAGAATGAATGCACTGTATAAAATTGTTGTTTGTCAATATATAGAGCGATCCTTGCCAATGACAAGAAGAAATTGTAAGTGTACCCAGATCGAATTGGGGTTAAACGCAGTGTATGAAATTATTGTTTGTCAATATATAGGGCATTTTTTTTATATGAAATTTTCAATTTTGATAGTTTTTTTTTCGGTTTTTCATTACTTTATTATACTTTTTCTTTCCCTGACAAACCCATCCTTTTTTTTTCTTTTCGATGAAAAGTACTCCAAAAAACTATTTTTCCGGCTTTTTTTATATTAGTTTTAGGTTAATTAATTGCTTTCCTAATTTGGCGATAATTGTTTATCGATAAATTTATATTTACGTCTAAAATTTTGCTTTATAATTGATACCACGTTGCCTCATTGGAGGATATCATGCTGCTGTTAATTACTGATTAGATTTCAAATCCGTTATTCATCTCGTTCGAAATTATATCCAATTAACGCCAAGTGGAGGATATGCTATTATGCTAATATACGATTAGCATTCCGATTTATAACGAACGATATGCCCACCCTCAAGCTAATAGTACTCAAATGATATTCTGACGATTGCTTAATGATTAATTATAAAATAAAAAAATTGGGGTAGGTCATTAAATAACCTTGTCTTTTTAATGATAAAAGTAATGTTTTTTTTTTCTAGATTCATTATTTTAGAAAATTTCATTTTGTGCTTATCTAAGAGCATATTAATTCCTCTCGGTTCGTTGATAAAATTAACGAGCATGTTAATTAAGTCTTTATGATATTTAACGCTGATGAAAGACTTTACTTAGAATGAAATTACTTTCATGTCAATCCTCGAGGAGGTGGTAAAAAGAGTTGAAATTAATTTCTTATATTATTAGGTTTAGGTAAGTATATAGGTTTAATGTATCCCAGCAAGCTAATATAATATAACTGATACATAACCATCAGAGCACAATTATAGATCCGAGTTTCATTACACTATATTACATAAATGATACATTGTAGGATATCTCCTAATTGTAATGTACAGGATATATATAGGTTAAGATATATTAATGATACATCATATTCAGAACACTCATAGGGATCAAAGATACATAATATACACGAGATTTAACATACCTTCAATTCTTTGAAATATTATTACATAATCTCAGACCCATAGATTGGTACATAAAATTATAATTTATCATCAATAGGAAATGGGCAATTTTTAGCGAGGGGGTCAGATGATGTTGGATGAGACGAAAACGAGTGCAACGTTATAATCTGAATTAGAAATTGCCTTTTCTCTCTCTTGTTGTATAGCGTCCTTTTTTTAATTTAGTAAAAAATAAGATACAAAAAATAAAATAAAAATTATATTTAGATTTGTTGTAAAAGTGTGAAGTTCCTTAAATTTATTGTATAACTTTTTACTTCATGATTATTATTAGGAAAGTAACGAGACAAGAGAGACAGAAAGAAAGAATATAAAAAAAAGAAGAAGAAGAAGAAGAAAGAGAAGTTGTATCTATCGAATTTGATAAGAGGTGACATTTTCAGTCCGTGGAGAAGTTTCGGAGGGTTAAAACTTTCTGCCTACCCATAATCAAGAGTAATGATTCAAACTTTAATCTCTGACACCTTCAAGCTCGAGTTCACGATCCCTCGTTCTCTGGCTATTATCATCTTGAGAATTCGACAACAGCCGTGTACCAAGAAACGTAAATATAATCAGTATAAAATTTACTGAATTTTATATATAACCGCCCTGGGCAATCTTTTTTTTTTTCTAAAAGTTTTTTTTTTTTTTTTTTATACGGTGATTAAAAGAAAATTCAAAAAATGCTTTTGTAAATTTTTGAAAAAAACGGGTGAAATATTTTGTGACAATTTAATATACGGTGTAAGAAAAAAAAAAAACAGTTTTCAATTTGGCAAATCGAATTTAACTAGTCGACAGCTACGCGAGGATTTTAGTAAGTGATAAATTCGTCAATTTCTAACCGATGATCCATTAGTCTGGTAACCATATCCCCTATGGGAAACTATACATCTCGGTTGAATCGCACCCCACTTTGTCACGAGCTGAGGGATTCTTCTGATTCTTGAAAAAAAGAGAAAAAATAAGATAAAAAAAAATAAATGAAAGAAAAAAAATTTCAGGTTCTAAATCAAGTTTTTCTTTCTCTTTTTTGGGAAAGACTTCTAACTTCTCACAATTCTCACTTTTCACGCTGTCACCCTGCGGTTGCCAAAGGGGTTAAAATATGCCGATAAAAATATAAAAATAAAAAAATAAAATTTAGCGTGCTGTTTACGACTTTAAAGTAATTCGAAATAAAAATCAAAATATTGACGTAGAGAATAATTATAACTGATCCCAAAAATTATTCTGGTTTTTATAATAATTTGTGGAAAGATTTAATTTTCCTTCTGCAAAAAATGAAAAAAAAAAAAAAAATCCTTAAAGGGAAACGCGATTTTTTTCAGACGTTTCATAGCCGTCAGTTAGTTTAGTTTTTCAACCATTAAATTTCACGGTAGGATACCTACCACAAACATTTCGTTTGTCTCCGTCAGTTTCTCCATGTCTTGCTTGCAGGAGGCTGTCTTTGCCGGAGGCAAACATTTTTCTTATACAACCTAAACCAGTTATCGTTAGATCTGTGCTGTAAACCGCGAAACGTTTTTTTTTTTTCTTTTATTCTGTGTCTTTCGTTCTCGTTTTCGACATCGAGAAGCTCCGGTTCCTTTATTTCCCCAACCCCTCATTTCGTTCTTTCAGGGTTTCTTATCAGTTTACTTCTGCACATACATATATGTACGATATAGACATACTGTCCCGGAGAACAAAATATTTCTATCAGACCGAAAAACCAACGAGCTGTTTTTTTTTTGTTCTTTAATTCATTTTCTTTTAAACTTTTTTTTCGGCACCTTCAGACAATTTTTTCAACCTTAATGATTTTTTTAATTCTATCAAAAGATTTGAAACTGTGAATTGAACCAACAAAAGCTCAAAATCTCACCCCAATTTAGCTTTTTCGAGTTAAAAAACAAAAAAAAAAAAACAAAAAAAATACTGTCAATCATAATCTGAAAAAATTATAAAAATCGAAATTCGGACTTAAACTACTGTACAGTTTTTTCTTTTTCTTTTTCTTTTCTTTCAATTCGTTCGCTTCAGATTGACTTTTTATTTTTTTCAATTGATTTAAGTCTCGTTTAGAACCCTGGGGCTTATGGGATCCTCTAAAACAGGGAGTTACAGCGTTTTGGACAGTAGGAACGCTGTCCTTAACTTTAGCGATAAGCTACAAGATAAGATCTAAATCAATTCGGGAATCGTCGAGTAGAATTTTATTTCCACTTCTTTTTTTTTTCCTTTCTGTTCCTATTTTTTTTTTTTTTTTTTTATACCTAGTCGTCTTAAGATTCGTTCAGGATATACAACCTACCAATCTCCCGTCTAGGCGTCTAGTAACTCTGCAATTGAGGGTAGTTTAAGATTACGAATACGTGCCGCCCTGGGCCCTGGGCTTAGAGAAACTCGATTGCTAAAAGCCAATCACTTATCTCTCGATAAATTAATCCGAGAAAATCGCAATAAAAAAAAAAAACAGAAAAATTAACGAATTAATTTTTTTTTATAGAACTTTCACTTTTCCTTTTCATTTTTATTTTTTATATCTTTTGAAATTTTATTTAATTTTGTTTGGTATTTGATAAAAATTTCATAAACTGTTTAAATCTGTATAATTTTTTTTTTTTATTTACAATTTTATTGATTTTTTGGGCAAAAATGAAATTTGAATCAATCAAAATTCGAGAATCGATCGATGAACGTACAGGATCTGGAAAATCGGAGTTGGTATATTTGGAAATAAAAAAAAAAGAAATCCAAAAACAAAATATGAAGAAGAAGAAAAGAAATAAACAAAGTGATTGATTGATATCCCAAGCACAGCTCGCACTGTTGACTATAGTTACGAACCATTAAACCCTTTCTATCTTAGATTTACGTGTTTAACCTCTCTATCCCGTTTCTCGATTTAGAATTTGGTGATTTGTTGACCCCTGTGAGCAATTAATCAACGTTTAATTCAGACACGTCGATTGAACATATGTATGATTTCTTTTCATGTATATACATGCCTTGATTTGAATATAGAGATCTGAATATATCGTAAAAAAGGTACTGAAAAATAAATTATAAAAAATAAAAAATAATAAAACACCTATAATATTTTGGAAATAAAATCTACCTTTAATGAGTATCCTATTTTACTGGGATAAATGTCTTTGGATTTTCCCAATTATGGAACCAATTCGAAAGTCACTGGGAGAGAAAAAAAAAGGGAGAATAAGAGATAAGGTCAATCCGATTTTCGTATCCAATCAAACTTCCTTCTGGAATTGTACATAGAAGTTGGGAGCAGATCGCTTGTACCTTTATCTATAAAGGTTGGTTTAGCTTTTCGTAGGGGTCCATTAGTCGATCTTCATCCATCGTTGTCTGTCTTAATCCTTTATCTAAAGTATAGCGTGAAGGCAGGACGTTGATAAAATAGCTAAAAGAATTCGTCCTTATTTTTTTTTCTTTGCACAAAGAGTAATCGGAATTTAGGATTTTCAGATCTATGAAGATGAAAAATTTTCATGGAAAAAAAATAAAGAAAACTGGTAGCAAAAAAAAAAAAGAACGAAATTTTTTTTTTTTTGCAATCTCAACGAGATAAAAATTTGTTCTGTATTCCTTAAGGGTTTCTCATCGTTAAAGTTAAACCCAGTTTTTATTCGTTGACATTTCGCAAGATTTTATTTATTCAATGTTAGATTCATCAATATATTGATCTGCGCGGTTTCAGGGTGGTAGCTGTACAGCAGTTCAAAACGATCTTCATAAAGCGTGAAATTTTATTCCTTGTCTTTCATTTTATTTTATGTTATTTTGTCATTTTTTTTATTTTTTTTTTTTTCTGAATAAATTTGTATAAATTTATTCAATTTTTTTTGAACCAATGAAAAGTAAAAATTATTCGTCGAAATAAAAATTCAAATTGTATGTTTTATACATTTTCGACATCTTCTCATTATCATTATTATTATTATGATTATAAATTCAACTACTCGTCGAGCATTTTATTCCTTTTTTTTTTTTTTAATTTGTCCAACGGTTGATAGATTCAATCTACTTAAAATTCGTTTACTTACCTTGTTCTTCATTTTCTTATCTCAGTATTTAGCTAGCGGCTTCCGGCGTTACGTATAATATAAGTATATAGATATATGTACTACAGGTATATATGTATATACGAAAATTCTGTTTCTCTTTAAGCCGTCTCTGTTTTCCTCATCTCGTTGATTTATATCTCCGAAAGAGGGAGAGCCTTACCTGAAGGGTAACTTTTTTTTTTCTAAAAATAATTTAAATACCTTGAAAATCCATTAAGAATGAGAAGGAAAGGGTTCTTCATATATACATGATATAGAATATGAATGCATTACTCAAAATATTATCTGTACTCGCATTCCTTTGTTTTTGATTTTTTTTTTTTAGGAAATTACTAATTTAACGTAATTTTTTTTTTTTTTTTTTCGAAAATTGTATCAATTAATAATTTGTCAAAATTGATTGAAAAATGGTAAATCAAATAAAGAAAATAAAAAAAAAAACAAAAGTACGATTTTTTTGTTGTTATCCAATTTTGGAAATAAATTTTTATTTCAATTTTGTATTCCTAGTTTTGCGGGGAATTTATTTTTTTCCCTTCTGTAATGTCGTTTTTATCCTCCCCTAATTTTCTCATCCGAAACTGTGGATATCCTGGGTTTTGCACAGCTCTCTGGCAGTCGGTCGATCGTGAAAGAACGCCGGGGCGTCTCGGTTGTTACCCTAGCTGGTTTGACCTGGTGCTAATTTACGGATATACTTTTTTTTTCTTTGCTTTTCTATTTTCTCATCCGAAAGTTCCACCGAGAGGGCGAGTAGTATATAGGTATATATGTATATATATATATATATATATATATATATATATATCTAGGCATAGTATGTTAACACCAATGGCGAGAATTTGATGATCGTAAAACTACCACAAAAAGGATCTGGCAAATGCGAGTTCCGACGTCTTATATACCCTCGAACAAACCCTGATTTCTATTACAACTTTTTCTTTTTCTTTTTTCTTTTATAGTTTTTATTCTTATAGTAGCAAGAACCAAATCCTTTGTTTTTTCCTTCTTCAAATATACTTTTTTACTCATTTGGAAAAGGGTTGAATCCTGGTAAGCATAGAGTGCGGTTCTTTTTTGTCGCCGTGATGATTCGAGGACCGTATCATATATCAAATTGAAATTTACGCAAATTTTTTATGCTACTCGTATCTTTAGATTGACGGATTTTTACTTTCCTAGTAAAATATTGTTTGGAGAACGTAATTAAGCAATTGGCATACAGCGAAACGGAGATAATTGGGAAGAACGCCACCATTCAATCAGTTTGCGATATTTTGATGCGATATTTTTTTCAGACATGTTCATTCACCGCACCAATTAGACTTTGTGTTCACTGCAAAAGCAAATATATCGAAGATTGAGCAAAATAAATTGTTGAAATATCAGCTGCATCCCTTTATTGAAAATAATTGCATAAAAATACATTTGGCGCCCAACACGGAAGAAGATCATCGAATTGCACGAAATCAAAAAATTAGCATACATATTATTATCGAATTTTACGAATTTGATTTTCGGAAATTGTATAGCAACAGAGTTCGGGAATCAGGTGTAGAATAAATATCGTTCAGAGATTATAGTTTAATTGGGCATGAAATAAGTTTTCCAAACCAATTCATTAAAATTCATACTAGCTGTATGTCTTTATCGGATAACAGTCTAACGAAGTTTTAATCATATGCTATTCTCGCTTATTTCAGAGATACGTTTTTGCGTAAATCATTCTTCAGATTATCGCAGTAATGGCATATGCGTTCAATGTGCTCCAATTCCGCTTTCAATTAACAGACTTTTACATCTTACCAATGTGCTGATCGTAGTTCAGTCCTGAGATAAAGATATTTTAAAAACTTTTCTACAAATGTCAAGTCGACGAATAAAATGGTTTCTAAATTATCATGTTCACCATATCTCCTGATGATTAACGAACCCATTTGCGTCTTGATAATGAAAAATTAAGATACTAGAGGGACCATAAGATGCGTCGGGAAAATAAAGAAAGATTTTTTTCTTTTTGTGGGGATAAATGTCCGCGTTAGGTAATTTTCCGATCCTCACACGTTTGCTATAAAACGATGTAATGATATTGTAATGAAAGTATATATAAATATAAGAAACGTTGGGAAGTCTCTCGTTACGCTCCCTCTGTGCGACCTAAGCAAACATTTTCCCCAGTTGTTAAATATGCATCAGTTGATGGTGCAGACTTTGAATGAGTCAGACAACGAACGTGTATCTATGTATGTATATGTACGAATGTATGTACATATCTACATGAAGAAATAAACGGTGAATGCAGAAAATGTTTAATGTTTAAAACGTAGGTACGTGTTCACATACATGGTAACATATATGTATGTAGGTATGTATGTATGAACGTACGTTTCTGGAATACTGTATACGCGAGGGGTAGCTCGTAGGTATTTTGCATGAAATTCGGGAAAGTAGGGCGTGCGAGGAGGAGATCTAAAGAGAAGTAAGAGAGAAAAGGGAAAACAAGAAAGAAATGAGGATGAGAGAGATAAAGATAAATATAGGGAAAAGAGATGGTGGAAAGGACGAAACAGTCCAAGCCTCTGTGACACCAGCTGCCACTTCACACTCTCGCTAATTATGTTTTTACATGATGAAGGCTCTTCTGTAGCCATTGGGCGCGAAACGAGTGGCTTTAAACTTGAGCTCTAAAGAGCTCAAAGGATTTAGAACGGAAGAAGATAAATAAATTAAGAACTGAGCCCGAACTGATCCCTAAAGTCCGGTTTAATATTATTTTTTTTAAATATCTTTTCGTGGAAATTTTGCGATCGGTTACTTTCAAACCATATATATATATGTAAATGGATTTAATTTTTTATTTTAAACAAATAAAATTCTCACCAATAAAGAAGAAATATAAATTTACATTTCGTTTAAAAGCATGAAAAATATTTTTTAATGTTTTTTTTTTTTGGTTTTTTATCTCATTCATATAAATGAATCTGACAGATTTCAAACAACCGAGTTAAATTCAACCGAAGAGATTGCGAAAATGAAAC
>OZ001258.1:6305222-6380222 GCA_963924015.1 Macrophya annulata
GCAGAAATCAGATAAAAATTGCATTTTGTTGATAATTTTTGAATACTTGAGTAATACTCACCAAAAACGCATTTTTCAAATTTCAATCGCGTATCGGCACCTCAAAATGTTGTGCTAGACCATCCATCTCTTACACAGTGACTTCTGACACCAAAATGCGTCTTTTCCGCATATAGATCATTGTGATTTAAAAAAAAAGTTCATTTTCGCTCCGCTCTAATGTACATACTATAAATTAGCGACTTCCATGAACAAAAGCACTCCCTTTGAATTCATTTTCAACGTCTCTAGAATCATCTGCAGTCAATTTTCTGCTAAATGTCCGGATTCACCCGCCACCCCTCTACTTAAGTAGAGAGGTATGTGTAATTACCATGCATGTTATACATAGTTTATCATGATTTATGATCTGGTGATGGTAACCAATGGCTTGAAAATCGAAACATCCACCTTTGAACTCTGAGTAGCTGTGGATCCGTCTGATCGGGTATTGGTTGGAATACATCTTTCAATCTGTCCACAGTCATTGAACAACGGAAACTTGGGAGAAATTGCTACATTTTCAATCTACTTGACTGCAATGCTGATGATAATTTATTTGTACTGTTACGCTGGACAATGTTTAATTGACGAGGTATAAACACTACGATTTGGCGATTCTCTGGCTACTGTACTGCTGGAAAATAATTTTCATGCCAGCAAATATTAATAACTTACCTCTGAATAAAGTATTTTAGTGGTCACAAGCGGGTTATTGAAGCAGAAAAACAAGGAATTGCATAAGCTCACTTTTTTTTTTTGAAGGTTTCGACGATGTTCATGAATTTGTAACAATTTCAGAGTACCCGGTTGATCGAAGCTGCCTACGATTGCAGATGGTATGAAATGAATCCATCGGATGCAAAAGCTATTTTATTGATTCAGTTGCGAGCCCAGAAACCGTTACACATCACGGCTGCGAATTTCGTGATCATGTCCCATGAGTGCTTCGCTGATGTAAGAACATTGAAATTGTAATTTACTAAAATATTGAAGTCTTATTGTTCATCGCGCATCTTAAGTTTTGCTACTGCAGTTATTCAGAATATTTTTTAATAGTTTCGTCGATCGGGCAGCTAATTAGATGACTTAATTAGTTGCTTTCCAATGAAAATGTGTGAATTTGCTTCGTATTTTGCAAACCAAGCAGTGTGTGAAAATAGTTTAGATTCCCTAAAGACTTCAGGGTCCTGATGAAACAAGTTCGAATAATTCTACTACATTAAATAATTTATCCAAAAGTAATGATACGTTGATATCATCATTTCCAGATATTAAGCAGGTCCGCAACTTATTTGTCGGTACTACGAGCCGTAAAAGCTTCAATGTAAATGACGGTCATATTGACGACAATTTATTCATCGCACGAAATATTAGCTGGCTTTTAGAACCCTTGACCTGATGTGGACGCCGTCATCTGATGAATCAGAATGATTCCGGCAAGTCTTGTTTTCTTGATATTCAAATATACTCAACAGTGGCAATACGTCAACCATCAATCTGATATTGTTTAAACTGTTTGAATATGTAAAACAATAATACCTGAGTAGTGTTTATTCATTCCAAAGAATGTGTCCATTCTTTGGCACATTCATTCTGATTCGAATTTACCTGTCTCCCTTATAGTACTTCGTCTGTGCTATAGCGTCCCTAACTTAAAAACTTGAAAATCAAAAAATTACTAGTCCTCTGCATATTCCGATAGCTTTATCATTATATGTATTTCAGTCCTGAGCAGAAAAAAATCCTCCAAGAATTGACCAAACGGCAGCCAAAATTATTAAAGTGTTCAGGCTGGCGATCGTTGCGCGATAATAACCAATGATCGCAAAATTAAACTGAGACGATAGAGAAAAAAGAAACACAGAATTGAAATAAGTTAGTGAAATGTGTTTTGTATGAAGGTGGGATTGACTGAAACTCTTCAGTATCAATTTCAACGCGTAAATTGTTAACAAACTCCAAGATAATGCCAAAGTGGCAAAGTCAGGATTTCAAAGCGATTTCTCACGAACCACGTTTTTCAAGACGGTGAAGATAAAATTTTGAGGACGGCTCTGATGATTCGGATGAAGATTGAGGTAGAGATGAACAAAATCATTCTCTACGATCTGCAGAAACCAAATTTTTGAGATGAATGGTTTAAAATAAAGATAAAAATATTTCTCACGCAAAATATGGGTGAAATCGTATTATTAAGTGTAAAGTCGATACAATCCTTCCGATTTTGACGAGTCACCTATCCGAGTGCACAGCTTTACGTTCTGTTTAACAGCTTTATTGTATATGAATAGACATCCGTACTGTTTTTACATTGTCAAATGAAGCTGATAAAATGAGAATTCGTACGCCAAAAAAAGTGTCGCACTATCTTTATTTATCACTTTACAAATCACGTTTGAAAAAAAGCCTGCTTCTGGGCAGTCGGAGGTGATTAGTTCTTCTGAATATCCAGCTCAGCCGTATTTGAAGTATTCGGAAAGTATCGTAATGTTCTATGATTATTACGCGAATGAATGGAACAGTGGCTTCGGACAGTTAATTCTTATATTTCCTATTAACACCATCAATTGCATTAAAGAAAGCTTCTATCAGCCAGATAGTTAAAGACTAGCATGGCTATAAGTTCTTACGAAATGACAATTATAACATACCGGAGTGAACAGAATTATTGATCAAATTCAAGGATAATCAGAAGACGAACGGTACATTTGAACACGTGATGTTCCTCATCTTACCGTTCTTCGACTCGAAGCGTTATTGTATCCCTTGGGCAAAGAAAAAAATTTCCTTTCTTTATTTCAAGTGGAACTTTGGTATCCGGTCCCAGCCTGAAGCGATACTTGGATAACAAGCTGACAAGGCCCATTTTCGTTTGTAACAAGCCAAACCTCATACCTGCAACAAATATAGAAAAATAAATCGAAAACAAAACGCAAATCTAATTACACCAAAATTTGTTTCTGCCATATACATTTCACAGCGGCAGTGCAGTGGTGATGGCGATGGCAGATGTAATACTCCCCCCCACCCCCCACCCCTCCCCCCCGCCGCCCCCATATTTGTAGGTTCAGATCCATAATCAAAACTTACCAATGCAGTTCCTGGGACCTTCGCCGAATGGTATATAAGCGTAACGGTGTCTACTAGCAATATTGTCTTCGTTAAATCGTTCCGGATCGAATTTACCTGGCTCCGGATATATTTCAGGATCAGAATGAAGCCCCAATACTGAAATGACAATCGACGTTCCCTTCGCAATGCGAAGTCTTGTACCAGGTAAGTCAATATCTCCGGTACACTCCCTGTTCAGAATCGGGAGAGAAGGATACTTTCTCAGCGTCTCTGTGAAATATAAGAGAGATCTTTGTTCGCAAATCAATCGCGTAGCTCTAATTATTCGACATATTAGGCTAACCGGAAACTACTTTGTGTAGATAAGGCATCGCGTTGATACTCTCATAGGTCAACCCTCCGTATTCTTCCAAGATTCTGTCAATTTCGTCGGTCAATTTATCTTGCACGTCTTGATTCACCGCTAACTCGTAAATGCAGTGAGTTACAGCTGACGAAGATGTTTCGAAACCAGCTAGCCAGAAGACAAAGACTTGCGCGGCTCCTTCGAGCATTGTTATTTTTCCGGAGGTAGCCTCTATATTGCAAATGGAACTTATAAGTCCTTGCCTTAAAACAAAAGGAATCGATAGCTCACCTGGCCCATTCTGGGGTTCCTTGCCATCATCTCCTTGTACATAGCCCTTATTTATTAGCTGTATTACTAGGTCTAAGAAGTCCTTTCTGACTATGTTATTAGCTGTTCTATATTTCACGACTTCCTCAAATGTACTGATAATGAAATTGGAAATTTTTTTGTTAATGGTAGCGACGTTGAACAGCTTCAAAATGGATGGGCATAACACCACTAGTGCATTAATTATTGGTCTAGGTTCCAAGATCTTGCGACCCCATGTACGAAACTCCACATCCGGATTCTTAAGACTATTGCACTCGATCCCAAAGGCAACGGAAGCGATTACATCAGTGGTAAATCTAAATCCAAACAGTGTAAAGAACAATTAATAACACTGTAAATGCACACCGGGATCAATTTTGTCCTGAGTGGCTTTTTTCTGGTTCTATTATTCCGATCAATAAGTGTCTATGTGAATCATATCTTGAATAGGCCACTCTTGAGCCAAACTTTTCTCTTTTGCCTTTACACAATAACATTTTATAATTTAGAGTCGATAACCGAATGATTAAAAACACGATAACGATCACAAACGACACGACATGCTGAACTCTAATGACCCCAGTGCAACAGGTTAGAGACCACAAAAAAAATGTGAACCGGGTTAAATAATAGGTATCTATCGTAAGTCCACGTCGTTCAGTCAAACCAACTCACCTGGCCACGAGATCTTTGATTTCGATGAGTTTGTTTTCCTCTGTTTCAGCCGCTACGCGCTGAACGAGATTGTCCGAGCATTCTTTGACGGTGGTGAACATGTGTTTCATTTTGCCTGATGTGAACGTAGGGGAAAACTTCACCCTCAGATTTCGCCATTTATCACTAGACAGCATGAAGAGGTGCCCAGAAAGAGGGTCGACTTCCTCGTTGTAATAAATTCCACGGTTTTGAAAGTGTGAGAACTCTTTCATAAGTACGAAACGTATCAGATCTGGATCACGGATCACTAACGAAGGTTTATTAAACGAATAAAATCCAAAGGCAGGACTGTCTTTGAACTGCAAGTACAAGTCACGCATAAATTCGCCTAGAATAAGGTTGAAATAATTATTCGCAACTTGTCATAATTACCTCATGATCAGTAACTAGTTCACGGGAAAATGCGGAAGCAAATTCTTACCAATTGATTTCTTTGCTGTTAGAACTGGCCACATGTTACCAAAAGGAACAATAGGATCGGCCTGATTGATTCCTTCATTTATCCAATACTTAAATGCTACATGTTTTAGGTAAAGGTATGCAGTTACGATGATAGCAATCAATACTCCCAGCAGTTGGAATGAAAAGTTATGCAAAAGAAATTCCATGGCCTTAACAATCACTAGTTAAAAATCGAAAGAAAGATGATTCTGTAACCAAAAATGAATATATTCAACTTCATTAGATCAAGAATTAATAAAAATTTTGTTACAAAATCAAAACCTTGTATATAATTTTGAAACGTTTTCGGTTTCATTGTAATCACAGATTACAAATCGGGAGTCAACATTTCTCTGATTCTTGAATAAAGCGAAATATCTACGATGGTTTTAGCACTTGATAACAAAATTATTGACCTTTGACACTACCGAGGTGATATTGTCACCATTATGACAATTTAGAAGATATTTACAATCTTAGCTGATTATCTAACTTGAATATAGCTTAAGCAATCGCACGTCTACTGATCTGATCTATGCCAACTTGCCCAGGCCCAATCCCCACCATATATCACTGTAGCTGACGGCCGTTCACTGGCTGTTATGTAACCGATCTTCAGAGATAGTGGTAATATATTAACTAGTATTTTTCACACACATATATGTTGTAAAGAGCAATTTTTCTACCGGGAAATAGGCAGGAAAACTCACTACGTCCGATTAACGCTAACGTATATCCTATACTACTAATATTACAATAATACTACTAATATTACTATAAAATGACTCGAAAAATAAACTATTGAGCGCCAAGTACGCTGATGTGCCGCGAAACTCAACCTAAGGCGCAAAATACTACAACAGACTAAATCTAACGCTGAAAACGAAAAAAAAAAAACGAACACTAAAGACTCGACTGCTCAGCAGTAGAGGGGAACGTGGGGGTAGAGAAAAACACACTCGCATTTAATTAGAGTTTTTTTAATTAAATTAAATTTTTATTGAAAAAATAATTATAATGATAATTAACAGAGGCGGCAGATGAACAACTAAAATGAAAAAACAAAGTTGACCAAATCATGAATAGACAAAGCACCACGCATGAACAGTGCACCGGCAGGTTAGCTTTTCCACTAAAACTCGACTAAAACACTCCTACGAAAGGAAATGCCATCACGGCGTCACTTAGCCGTCCGTGATGGTAACGGATAGTTGAAATATTAAATCTTAATTTTAATGTCACGGCGGTAAATATCTGAAAACAAAATGCGTGCGGGATTTTAAATATCTAATATAGAGCGGCAATTATAATCGAACAAAATAAAGCAGGCGAAATCTTCGACTCTAACTCCGGCGTACCGAAGTAAACACCGGCCGGAGCGAAGCGAAACGAGACGGCAGAAAGTGGGGAGGCACACAAACACTCGCCAACACACACTTGGCCGTATCTGAAATATTATATTGATGCTATCAAAATTCGAAAGTAGAGGTTACTCTACTAAATACTCCCAATCATTCAATACGCTATCGCGAATCAAATAAGTAAATTAATGCTAGTACCGACAAAAAGATTCCCCAAGGCAAGGGTACGCTAAAATAAATCTAAATTATAAATTATGAATAGCCGGAGTCAAATAGCACGTTAGCCACCCGACAACCCGTCGATAAGGCAAAATAAGAAAAATAAAGCTCAAAGAAAAAGAAAGTACCAACCGAATCCAAGCGGAATTAGATTGCCAGAAAAGTTCAAGACTCGAAATAGAGACGGGTGGTCAGGATGCAACGGAGGCTTACCTTGTCTCTAATATCGTCAAGCTGTCACACATGGCTGTAGCACACACTCCAAGTAACTCAGCACATGATGACCGGCATACAAGCTTCACCTTATTTAATCTTAATCGTAAGCCTGTGACCTTACTATTATCGACTACGATACAGTGTACTACCGAAAAAAATACTCAGATTATACTACTTAGCTAAATCAGACCCAAAACTAAATTACTAAAAAATTTGAAAAAATTGCTCAATACAAAAAAAGGCGCAAACTCAAACGTTATCGGTGATGGACTTGTAATAAGTGACAGGTAACGAAGACCGTCGAGTATATGTCGACGGTCAGGAAAGATCACGTGGTGTCTCTTACAGTATTCGACAATTTTTCGTCACGTAGTCGGCAGTGTGATTCTGGATCTCGATAGCACCGATAGCGAGTATGCTATCTTTTACCGCTGCTAACACCAGGGAACACAGCTTTATTCCTAAACTTGTGCCCGTTCATCCCCGTTAGTATCCATATGTCTTGTTTCCGCGCGCCAACTGACAGAGGTCTCTATGCGACTTTAATGTTCAATAACGCCTATTAACAATTGGATCCCTGAAAAACCCGTTTCTGTGATACCGCTAAGTAGTGATCTGATGCTAACTTAGAAAGTTTTTAGCTCCCATCGTAACGCGGTCATTCAAAATTCTTTGAGTTCGCGCCCGATCACTAGTTAGCGTTATCACAGAGTCGGGTTTTCCATGGATTCAATTGTTAATGAGCGTTATTAAGCATTGAAATCGCATAGAGAGCTTAGATAGTTGGCGCGCGGTAACAAGACATATGGATACTAGTGAGGGTGAATGGGTGCAAGCGACGGAAAAAGGCGGTGTTACCCCGCGTAAGCGTGTTAAGTTAACATCACCAGCGCTATATCGCGCCAAAAGATCCCGAATCGCTACCCAGGGAAGCCTGTCCGCACTCTTTGTTTTAGCCGCACCTAGACATCATAAATTAGATAAATTTCTTAGCCTGGAAGGTAGATGGCGATGGCGTGAGGCTGGAAGGTGTAGCCTTCTCCCGGAAACAGGTGACCAGGCTGCAGGAGACGCGATACTAGACGACCCGGGTACCTACGTTGAGGTCTCGAGGACATTCCCGGACTGCGATCCTTTTTCGTCGATGATTCGCATCTGCGATCGGCCTGAAATCAGGACATATATATGGCAGAGAAATATTCTAACTAAAATCTAATTTCTAACTCGTTTTGCCTTGGGGAAAAAAATACAGTCGGTAGTTCGGCGGAAGGGACAGTGTTGGTCCGAGGTGAGGTTAAATCCTCGTCATGTTACAATGTATATCAAAGCTCCGCAGCTGAATCGTTCAAAGTTCATTTGATATAGTTAATAATCACCACATAGTCCGGATCAAATGGTCTCTGCGAATGTTGTTTTATTTGTTGAATATTTGCTGATTAATCTTATGGATTGTACTTATCTTATCTCCGCCGATTGTTAGAAAGCTCTGGCTTTGTTTGATAAGATGCTCTCACCCAGATAACATATGGTTCCTTGAAAATCAAGCAGCTACCATCATGCCAAAACAATATTATCACAAATTGTTTGTATGTACGCTTCTGTCGAATGGTAATATGTTCGATCGGAATGGTAACATACCCGAAACTTGGTTTTCAAAATGTAAAAGCAATATAGAAGAAGAAATATATTTGCCATATAAGTTTACATAAATTATCATGGTTATGCAGCTTATGTTGCATAGTTTATCGCATGTAATTGTAAGCAGTATTCACTGATTAACAATTCGTAAAATGTTTTGTTAACTTTGTAAACAGTAGCAAAAGCAACTCGTCAGCAAAAAGCAGGAAACGTAAGCTTAGAGGTTAAATAAAGTTTCGGAATTATAAGATATACTTAAAAGAATCATGGGAAAAAATTAACGCAATATCAATACAACTTTGAATAGGAATTTTGACTGTAAATCAGACGGGAAGTTGTACTGAGGCAAAATCTCATCAAATTCCCCATATTGACGTTCGCAAAACACAAAATAAACTCAAAATATAATCAGAATTACGATATTTGGACTATGTCACATTCGGATGGGCCTTAATACCCATGTGGAGCAATTTTGATCGCAACGCCCTTTCATTTAGTTCGAAATAAATTAAAAAAAAGTGGCTGAACTTCAGGGCTCCATTTCAATAAGAAGACGTGCCAGTAACCACGAACTGCTTTCCCTTTAAACAACATAGAGGTTTTGCACGTAATTTGTTTTAATTTGTTTCCAAGCCTCACAAAAGCAAAGAAAATCTAAAAACTGTGCTAATTGCATGTAAAGTAGTGGTACTTTATGTACCAATTCTTATTAGCACCTCTTCTAATATTTAACGCACTTAAAAATCAATAAAACGAAAAATGAAATGAAATGTGGAAAAATCGATTTCAGAGATTCAAATAGGCTTTTTTGGATTCTCAGATATATTACAGTAAAAATATATGAAAGTTCCCAATTCTTATATAATTTTTCATCATTTTTATACGTACATACAGCTAGTGACTAGTAACTAGCCATTAGTGAGTGGGGCTACTTCGATCAAATGAAACTTTAGAGTAAATATTTGTACAGTAGACTCCCGTTAAGTGCTCGCTTTCGTGGAATTTCGACGTTTTCGGCATATTTCGCAGAATCGACAGATCCCCCACTCTTGCGCCGTCTCTCTATGGGTGATGTGGTTTCAGCCGCCTATTCTTTTGTTAGTTCTATTATACTGTGTAGTATTTCCGAGAACTAGTAAACGTAGTGGGGGCTCCATTTAAGTGCGCATTTCTCCGAATTTAGGTTGTTTACAGCCCCGAGCATGAGCACTTAACGGGAGTCTACTGTATTATTAATGAAGGATGTTATGAAAGACTCTATAAATGATGTACGGTGTAGGTAGATGTTTCCTCTTTGATTTCAATCCAAAAAAAGTGAATACATTCGTCCACTTTCTCTATGAAAATCGTATTCAAGAAAAAAGTGATCGAAGCAGGCCCACTCTCCTCTCTCCTACCTTAGAGATATATTAGCGGAATAAAATAAGAGGGTACCAATTAACACAGAGGAAGCCAACTGCGTCGTCATTTTTAGAGTTCGTAGATCGGTCCTTACTGGGCTCCAGAATTGAAATCTAATTATATTCAGCGATTTCTTTATTATTTATTTCTATGTCTTGCTCGCCACTGACGACAATAGTAAGTCTGCTGATAAACACAGAACATCAACTTAATTTACTACAAAATCAGATTAACACCTTCATTATTCTTAATTCTATATAAAATCAAGAATTAACATTTCAAAAAGCCGGATTGGTTAGGTTAGGTTTCTTGATAGGACGTTTGTATGCCACAGCTCATTAAAAAAACTACGAACAAATTAATCCATACTAATAATCATTGAAAACCAATGTTCATTATTTTCATTCGGTTTGAAATATATGCTTGACTAGACAAGCATAATAATAATCCAGACTTTTGTACGTAGTACTACATAGGTATATGTATCAATTACAGTACATCTGACAGATCGCAATCGATACACAAGTAGCTCACGTGGTTATCAGTTACGATCTGTTAGATATACTGTATGAATACATATACCTATGTAGTACTACATACAAAAGATCTCTCTGGATTATTATAATGCTTGTCTAGTCAAGCATATATGTGTTTCAAACCGAATGAAAATAATAAACATTGGTTTTCAATAATTATTATTATGGGTCAGTTTGCTCGTAGTTTTTTTAATGAGCTGTATCATATAAACGTTGTAACAAGAAACCTAACCTAACCAATCCGGCTTTTTGAAATGTTAATTCTTGATTTGATATGGAATTGAGAATAATGAAGGTGCTGATCTGATTTTGCAGTAAAATTGATGTTTTGTGTTTATCAGCAGGCTAACAATTGCAGTTGTCAGTGGCAAGTGGGTCATGGAAATAAATAATCACCAGATCGCTAAATGAAATTGGATTTCAATTCTGAAGCCCAGTGAGGACCGACCTATAACGAACTCTAAAAATGACAACGCAGTTGGCTTCCTCTGTGTTAATCGGTACCCTCTTATTTTATTCTGCTAATATATCTCTAAGGTATCTTTTTATCGCCGTCAAGTGTAATATTCACTAGTGCGTTGGTTTTCTGCGGTACCTAACTTCAGATATTTTTATTTTAATATTAATAATCAGCGAGCAGTGCTGCCTTATACAATAGATGTGTAAAGTTTACCGAAATTTTTTATGTGAATATGTGATAAACAGAAGTTTGAAGAAAATTGAAAAAATCAAAAATATTAAATAAAAAAAAAAAAAAATTATATAGTAAATAAACTCGTTGAATAATCATTTTCATCGTCAAATGACAAAATAATATATTCAGTAATATATTCAAGTTCGCTGCATCAATAGGGTGGTCCTTATTTTGGGTATTTTCGAAATTTGATCCGGCCGCCCCCCAGAATCTTTCCAGATATATAATAAAAAATACCTCTAAGGTTTGAGCTTTTAACTCTTAATTAATTAATATTAACACGTGCCCCAAGGCGACCAAAGTTTCAAATGCAAAAATACATGTACTTTTATGCATCGATTGTATGCAAATTGTTATCTCACGTGGTAGTTCATCAAAAATTCTGAAACTTGGCTTAGTTGCTGCTAACAGCCAGAGGCGCAAAAAGGTATATTCATTATAATTTTTTTTTTTTTTTCGAAAATAAATTTCCGAATTATGACTTTTACATTATTTTTCTTTCCTGTATTTTACAAGTCAGAAATTTATTTTTGAAAAAAAATATATATAATGAAAATATCTTTTTGTATCTTTTGTTGTATAGGCAACAACTAGCCAAGTTTCAGAACTTTTGATAAACTATCACGTGAGATAACAATTTCACGTGAAACACAAAAATACAAAATTTTTGCATTTGAAACTTTGGTCATGTTGCGGCACGTGTTAATATTGATGTTAAGGGCTCGAACTTTACAGGCATTTTTCATTATATATTTGAAGAGATTCTAAGGGGTGGCCAGATCAAATTTCGAAAATACCTAAAATAAGAACCACCCTACTGCATCAATCTAGAACCATGGTAAAGAACCAATAAATTGCACGATAATAATATTTTTCAACCGAAGAAAGGCTTATAAGATGGAATTGAGGATCAGAGGGTTAATATCTCGGGTCAAGGAAACACCTCTCCAAATCTGAACCAAATTCGTCCGCCACGCTGGAACCCTGGTACGCTCCTAGTTAGTCAAGTTTATTCACACATCGAAATACGCAGGTGCTAACGCTTCCTTGGAAAGTAACGTGCCACTCTGTTTGGCTTAGATTATTACATGGCCTTAGACTGTTGAGCTGGTACGCGTTTTCCTTCCGCTCTTCGTACTCGTTCCGTCGCTGCTCCTCTCTCCTTCCCCTCCTTGCACGTGTTGTATGTTCCGTGGTCTTTGGCCTTGTACTTGGTTCATTACGACATAGAACTTATACTAATGGCAGGTGAATAGCGTTGTCGACTTGACACCAACATGTTGAGACATCTTTGTATACATTTATCTTTCTCCGTAACGTCCGTTCGTTCGTTCCCCTCGCCCTACGCCTATACTTATGGTGCTCTACTATGGCAGCCTCACGGGGAAAGAGGCCTCTGTGAGTGTGTCTCTATCTCAACATGCTGCTATCACTTTCCACTCGTTACTTAAATGGGCTATTCCCCTTCCAGTAGTATAAGTTCTATGATCTACGATTACGTTGTCGACAGATTTTATAGCGATGAATACATTCTCTGCCGATATGTTCACGGATTCCACAACAATAGCAGATTATCAAGTTCTGTGGATTATTTTTGTTTTAATCATATACCGTATTTGAACGGGGCGACATACAGCTTGTCTATTTGGTTTGGTCACTTCGCACGTTGCCGTCAAATCGCGAATAAATTCAGAAGTCAAAACATCAGTATTTTCAAAATGGAAATTTAAATATCGCGGATGTCAAAATGGATCGGCATGATGTTTTTTGAACGAGATTTAAAACCGTCAATTTAAGACAGTTCCAACTTTTGCCGAGTGACTAGACAGAATAGACAAGCTGTACCTGGGCGTTGCGAGGATGTTTCAGTTCCGCTGCGGTTATCGATACGGCACATCGATTGCACTCGTTTGCACTGTTCGAAGTCCGCCTCGTAGCCAATTTTTATGTATTAATAAACCATCATCTTGCTCAACAATTACAGTACAACCTTTCAATAGTACCACTCCCAATAGTTCCACTCCCCCTAATCCGTGCTCGGGGGCTTCCCCCAAACGTCCCAATAGTCTTATCAGTCTGAATTTTTAATGAAAATCGGAAAAATATCCGTTTTATCACCAATTATTTACAATAAAAGACATTATTATTATTATAAATTTTCGTGAGGTAAATTAGAGAAGTAAGAAAGGTGTTAATTCCCATACAGCACATAATATTGTAGCTATCTTGCAGCAATATTGCAATGTTTCATTTTCACTACATTGCACGTGTAACATTGCTGCAACCGGAATGGAATCTAACTGTGTAACTTTGCAAATAAAATATTTATGCAAGATTGCAGCAATATTGTAAATGTAGAAATTGAAACAATTCTACAGGTCGAAAAAGCAATAATAATTTGTCTTGAATTTTCTCAAAGTAGTAGGAATGGTATAGTTATGGTATACTATAAAGTATAAACTATAGTTGTTCAGAAATGGAGAATTATTTCTTCGCGGATTCCCATAGATAACCGATAATCTTGTCACCGTGATAAATATTATCAGTTATTCGATATAGTTGATTGCTGAAAAGCATTCGATATAAATATGCGAAGCTCATCAATAGTTATTGGTATTATTAGTTTGAAAAAAAAACATATCTAGTCTTACAACCATGGATACATTCTAACAGATCAATAGAGCTAGATGGCAACCGGACTTCACTCAATCAGGGAAGTTAAACAGCAATGTTGAGGACCAGCATTTGGATGGGTGACCATTTTTAGACGATTAGATCGAATTGACGTTGCATAGTCTTTTTGTTTCCCTTGGTTGGCAAAACATTCCGCAGGTGTGTTTCATTCTTGAATATGTGCTTGAAAACGAAATACAACCTCCTTCGTAATAATCTTGTTCAATATTTTGCAGTAAGAATAGTAGTGTTATGTGCAGATGATCCTCAAGCACGAAAGACTATATTACTTTCAACGAAGAAATAATAGAAAATAATTATACAGAATAAAATTTTTGTAGGACGCCATCAGAATTTTCGTGACGATTCGTGGACAATTTTTACCTCATGGACAGTTATTTTTTAATACTTCTTTTTAATACAATATCAATGTTGCTGCGATATTGTAAATATTATGCAATAAAAGCGGACATAGTGATGTTGTTGTAACTGTGCAGCGATGTTGCAGAAATATTCAAAATATTGCCGCAATCATTGCAGTATTGCGGTGTATGATGGCAGCAACGTTGCAGCAACATTGCAGTGCTGTATGGGAAGAGACGCGCTTCCGGAGAAGATATAAATGGCGAAAGAACATTTTCACGGTGTTAATAAATCGATTACAAGTCAAACTTGACATTAATTTATAATTATTTTGTTGATCGATTGACTTAAATCATGTTTCTTACCTGGTCCAATTTTCCCGCAACTTCAATTATTCATACGATTAACGGGATTTTAATAATTAAGCTCCTAATATCGGAATAATATTGATTGGTTTTTCATAAATATTCGTAGAATAATTTCTGCACACAAACAGGATTCATTGTACTCTTCTTCCCGTTCAACGAACTGCTTCCAGCCTTTAAATTCTACGCGCGCTATTTTCGAGTTCAAATACAATAACGCTAGCTTGAATACGGTATGGTTGTACGCAGTTTCCAGAATAAAGAAATTTTAGGTTGGTATCCGTGGCGTTCCGCTTCCACGAAAAGGCACGGTCCATTATGAATGAGGTAGTTTTATTAGTTTTAATACAGTGATAATAGTGAAATAGTGAATTGTTCTATTCCTGCGTACCAGATGAATTAGGTGAATATGTAATAGTGTATTACTTTGAATTTAAATAAACCCAAAAAACATATAAAGTCTTCATCCCGGTCGTTATTTACAAAGTGAACGATGACTATATGTTAACTATCGGAAGCCTGTCATTGAAACAAATCTTCATACAGATTACCCACCTTCCACACAACTGTTAAAAAGTTTTTTAATTAGCACGTACAAGGATCAAGTGGAATCTTTCAAATAATAGATGTATTTATATATATTTTTTTATTTTGTATTTTTTTTGGTTTGGATTGAGTAAACACATTAGATACAAAAAATTCTCCGTGACTTTGTATGCAGATTGTATTGAATCAGTGATAACGAAGAACGAACCGTAATAATAATTCATTAATTAACTTCACTACGCTCTACACCGTGTAAAATCATCGCATTTCGACTCGAAGCGTTATCCCACCTTTGGCGCTGAGCACGAAATTCCCTTTGTCCAATTCGATGGGAACCTTTAGATTCGGCCCCGGCTTGAAACGGTACTTAGAAAGTAGACTGAGAAGGCTAACCTTCGTCTGTACCAAACCAAACCTCATGCCTATGATAAGGAAGAAAAAAAATCATACACATGCACTTGCACAATGATGCAAAGCATCGACTCACCAATGCAGTTCCTAGGTCCCTCGCCAAAAGCCAGATAAGCGTACTGGTGTCTGTTCGCTATATTCTCTTCGGTGAATCGTTCCGGATCGAATTTTTCTGGATCTGGATAAAGGTCGGGGTCGGAATGAAGCCCCAATACTGGAATGAGAATCGCGGTTCCCTTTTCAACACTGAGGCCAGTACCAGGTAAATCACAATCCTTAGTGCACTCTCTGTTGAGGAATGGCAGGGAAGGATACTTCCGCAGCGTTTCTGTGAGCGACAACAATCGACAAGGAAATTTAGTAAATTTTTAATTCTGGGGTCGAGGATATGACCAAAAATGATATCGAGGTAACTAACCCGACACAACTTTGTGAAGATAGGTCATCTTCTTTATGCATTCGTAAGTTACACCTCCGGATTCTTTCAATACCGTGTTGATTTCGTCGGCCACTTTGTCCTGAATGTCTTGATTTAGAGCCAACTCATAGAGGCAATAAGTGGCAGTTGTTGAAGAGGTCTCAAAGCCAGCTAGCCAGAAAAGAAAAGCTTGCGCGGCTCCTTCGATCATGGTGATTTTTCCGGTGTCCTCCTCTGCGTCAAAATAAAAAATTTCAATTCATTGCTAATTTGACTCTTTGAGACAGAATCGGTTGGAAAATTGCCTGAAACTGGTCCTGATTCTTGTGCATCCTGATCTTGTATGTAGCCCTTGTTTATCAGTTGCATAACCAGATCCAAGAAGTCCTTTCGAACCACGCTGTTAGCCGTCCTGTACTCCACTGTTTCCTTGAACGCGTTGATGAAGAAATTTGCAATATCCTCGTCAACGCATTGAAAATTAAGCAAAAGTGCTATGCGTGGGATCAGGATTGAAAGTGCGTTCTGTAATGGTCGTGGCTCGAACACTCTTCGACCGTACTTGCGAAAATCTGCATTTGGATTCTCGATGCTATTGCATTGGATCCCAAAAGCTGTCGAGGCAATAACGTCGGTAGAATATCTGTAATCAGGTCAGAAAAGAATGATCATTATTACATTATGATATGATATGATGAAATTGAGCTACTGAAGAAGTATCGTACCTTGCCATCAAGTCCTTTACTTCGACCAGTTCGGATTTCTTGGCTATATGGGCAACATATGCAGTCAGTACTTCAGCACATTCTTTGACCGTGAAAAACATTTGCCTCATTTTACTGGAAGTGAAGGTGGGAGAAAATTTTGCCCTCAGATACCTCCATCTTGAACCGGGCAGTAAGAAAAGATTCGACGCTAAAGGATCACCCTTTTCGTTACAAGTTAGTCCGCGATCGTGGAAATGAGAAAACTCTTTGGTAAGAACAACGCGTATGAGCTCAGGGTCATTGATTACAAGCATGGGTCTGTGAAACGTGTAAAACCCACAAATTGGCCTTTTTCTAAACTGCATATACGTATCGCGAAGGAATTCACCTGCAACATAAGTACATAGGCTGTTAGCAGATTGTAACCACTATTTGAAACATGAGGGCATTCTAAATCATGCCCAAGACTAATGTTGGAAAAACCGCTGAAGAGATAGCAACTTTCAAATTTTTAGTAAAGTCATTGGAATTGGACATTAATTATCGATTTTTTCAACTGAGAACATCCCCGTCTGTTTGTCAAATACTTACCAACATTCATTTCATAAAAATACACGTTCGAATAGAAAATTTGTGTAACAATTATCATTCCTGCAATAATTATAAAATATATCTGTTTTGTTACTGTAACAAATCTCTATTCTTTCAATTCTAAGAACTCTCTATTCTATTCTATTCTATTCTATTGTATTTGATTTATTTTTTCATCTAAAATTCGCTGTAGGACATATATTTATCGGATTTTCAATTCAAATTTTAGGAAAATAATTTCGAAAGTATTCTATCGATTGTGAAATTCAGTTACTCCCAGTCTTTTTTGGCCGACCGAAATTATTCTGGTTGTATAGATTTTCTAATTGCAAACGGAGATACTAGATCAACTTTTGTTCTGGTGCTATGGTAGTACGATATTCCTTACAATCGGAAAAAATCACTTTTTTTGTAAAATAAATTGATAACTATCTTTTTCAATGAATTGTTTGAGTTTGTGATACATTGCTTATTCCAGATCAGTTTCGAAAGAATTTCCCCAAAATTTGAAGTAAAAATTTCGGCAAATACGCAACTTAAGCCGAATTGAAGTTAAACAAGACAGAAATCAGTTTCTTTTGGAGTAACAAACAGCGCGGGCAACTTATCGAATTTCCGTGCGTTGTCAAGTCATGATCAGGGAATGAAGGGCGGGGGAGGGGGGGAGGGAGGGTAGATTAATGATTTCTTTGTTTTTTATCTTTAATTCGCTCATCGCTAAGGTTGCCCTTCTAAGGAAATTTCGACATACAAACTGAATGAGCTGTTCGTAATCCAGATTATCAGTTTTAAGCGCGAAAAATGGCTGAACTCTGAAATTTGAACAGCCGAGCAACGAGTCAGAATTACAATAGAAGTAAAAAAAACTGGTTCAAATTCATGAATTTTTAGTTGCAATGGTCAAATTCCGTGTGTTGTAATTCCACACTACTAGGATTCCGTGTGTGTCGTGACAACATATACAACACAATACTTGCCGGCGCTGGTAACAAATGAGACATATATTTTGCTATCATTTCAGAAATTAGTACAGTCACGCATTCTTGGAGATTGAACCAAGGCGGAAGAGATGGCTTTTTAGCGTACTTTTCATTATCTCATAAGCTCATCGGAATTACTGTCAAGTATGATCAGAATAATAGGTTGATATCCAAAAATTAGGAGTCGACTTTTTTTTTCTCGTAGAAACAACCATTCTAATTGAACGACAAAATTTATTAATTTTCATGCCCATTAGCTCAATTAAAAATCTTTTAAATTCCAGATTCTTTTATGTAGCCATTTTCAAGATCATTCGGTGAATCTAAATTTATAAATTCCAAAAATTCGTAAAAAATAATCTAGGAATGAGAAACTTACTCAATAATACTATTTGTTTGAACTTATTGTCAAGAAAATGTGATATTTTATTTGATACGAAAAAGAAAATGGTTTTCAGTAGAACATTGAAGGCAATTCTTCTGCTAGAAGAAAACGGGAATAAATTTCAAATTTTATTGTGCCGTTTCTGAGATCATCCGGTGAGTTTGTCGGCAGACCGACGACATGTCGCTGCCTAAGAACCTGATGAAAAGTAAAAAAGAACCGTAATTGAATTTTGTATTGGAAAGTATGTTTTTCAAATTAACATTTGAAAAATATTTTAGAAGTCAACGGCTGAACAAAACAACATAGTATCCCATAATTTTGTTCAAAAGCATTGTATCTCAAAATATGACTTGAGAATATCATATCTAGGTATACTATGTCTTATACACAGAGATACGATGCTGTTGAATCAAATTTTGAGATCTGATGTAGTTCTACTTAGCCATCGAAGTGGACAGGAGCCGTCTCAATCAACGTAACTTGTCGTACAATCCGAGGTCCCACTAGTTAGGTACTCACAGAGTATTTACCCAACGTTACCAATTTCAAGGTGCTAGGTGGCCAGTTTGATTATTTAATTAGTTAGTACCCTGGATGCTGTAGTGTGAATATCATAGTGATGGGTAGATTCCATTAAACAATATTAGACACATAAAAAATTATAATTTAATTGATATCTGGAAGACTTTATCAGAATTGTTCCGGAAGACGCAGATAAGTCTAGCGGTTTTTGAAATACGCTGAATATCCTGTAATTAGGCGGTATAAATACGGTAGAGCTATTTTTACTATATAAATACTGTAAGAATACGGAGTAATCAGAGTAGTTTTGCGCTAAACATAAATAGTAAATAGACGGTATTGAAACCGTAGGTTTATCGTAGGCATACGGTACGAAAATCGGATGTATCGAGCTATACCTATATTTCAGAAATCCATTCATCCGAACTTGTGAATTACGTATTATTGAGTGTGAGATGTAAATTTATATGCGTACTGTGACTTCGACGTTATTTACTTTACCCCACCGATTCAATTCCTTTCGATTATACGTGTAGGTCATGCCTAGGACTTAGATAGGTTTAAGTTATGGTAAGACACGTCTCTCAGTCGTTTCTGAGATAATAAGTTAAGTTCTAATAAATTCAGGTAGGAGCGGAATCATACGTTGCCTTATGGTATATTTAGTGTATATCAAAAACCGCTAGGGAACGTATAGAACAGAATTTTATCAAGTTTATTATTTTCGGAAATTCTAAGTTGACATATACTATTTAAATAAGGCCATATACAGGGTGTCCCATTTGAAAAAAAAGCATTGAAATATATGGAAATGATAAGGTCGTACAAAAAAATGTTTCAGACAGAAGTTATAGGATTTCGAGATGGACATTTGATAATGGTATGGATTTTGAATTTTGATGTGGTTTTATGGGGCCTTTATGCGATAATTTTTGGTTTTTAAGTGGGAACCCTTATTTGTTAGTATAGATTTGTAATCTGCAAAAGAATATAATACTTTTGTGAGAAACTTTTTTTTTTAAAGTTTAATGTCTCACCTTTTTTCTGGTTGAAAAATTTTTTTTTGATTATATTAAAAAAAAAACTTTTCCATTAAAAATATCAAGAGCAAAAAGGTTTTTATTTTTATTGAATAATCATAGCAAGTAATTTTTAAAATTCATTAATTTTTTTAAGAATGTTATTACATGATTAGCTTGACGTTATAATTAACTTCATTATTTTATGATAAGAAATTGCACTCTTTGAAAACAAACTATCCTACAAAAGTATTGTATTTTTTTCTGTAGATTGCAAATCTGCAGAACCCCATACAGCCCTACAAAAATTCGAAATTCATAGCATTATCAAATGTTCGTTTTGAAAACTTATAACTTTTGTCTGAAATAATTTTTTATAGGACCTAACATTTTCGATTTATCTTAATGCTTTTTTTTAAAATGAGACGTCTTGTGGGTATAGTGAAATTTCCCATGCGGAAAGAAGTATCACAGAGAAACCATTAACAAGGATATCGTATCTCATAATTAAAATTAAAGTCGATATTTCTCACTTCTAAACTGTGTCTCTGAGATCCTTTTTTTCAAATGGGACACGTCGATATTATTCATGAACCATTATATTGAGGGAAATAATGAGACGAATCCGCAACTGTATATCATCAAAAGATCATCAGATTTCAATTCCAAAATCGTAAGATATTAACTCCAAAAATACAAGAGTCTAATTGCAGACTCTTTTTCTATCGCACAACAGCTATAGAATTTATACAATAATGTAGTACGAACTAAAGAAAGAAACCAACTCATTATATTTGAATAACCAGTTGGCATTTAGACCCACGGGAATAAAAAACCTTAAAAGTAATAGGTAACGTCTTCTGTTCCAGTTCTGATTATTTTCTAGCTATCAATTTCTAATTCTTGTCTCTCAACAAGTGCCTCGCTCGGTATATTTAACAGTAGGTTTCGTTGTCAATTAGTAGCTCCTGTGAATCTAATGTTATATTCAAAAAGTAATCACTCTTTTGACTAATCAGCAAACCACTTTGAGATAAAATTTAAAAAAAAAATGAAGATACACACCTAGCGAAGTCTTTTCAGATAAGACGGGCCACAAGCTGCCAACGGGAACAACCGGCTTTATGTAATCGACATTTTTAGAACTCCAATAATTGAAGGTCACATACTTCACATAGGCGTACAAACTAACGATGACCGTGAGTAGAAGTATAAAAAATTGTATAACCAAGTTTTCGGAGTAAAACGCCATGGTTTTTATATCTTTGATGACGCTTAACACAATTCTATGGTTCCACGAAGTAAGTAACTCTAAAAATGATCACATCCAGTGCACTGCATTCCACCTATCGAACATTGTTTACTGTTACCAACAATATCTTTTAATGTACACCTAACGAGATTGATTGTGACCAGTTCAAGGCCACGCAAATTTGAAACAAATGCGAATCTAAATGTTAATTCTCATAAGGATGCGCATATGTTTCAAATTTGCGTGGCCTTGAACTGGTCATAATCAATCTCGTCAGGTGTACGTGCATACTCACACGGAAAAAAATAAACATTAAAATATGCTCAGATTTCGGCTACTTTTTACTGTTTGAATAGTAACCTGGAACTCCGAAACGAAATCATTCAATACTAACAAACACATGGTTATTTTTATAGTTTGGAATAGTATTTTTCGGCATTTAAACCTTAAAATGCTTCAAATCATAAGGGTTTAATGCCGAAAAATACTATTTCAAACTATAAAAATAACCAAGTGTTTGTTAGTATTGACTGAATTCGGTCCGGAGTTTCGGGTTACCATTTAAACAGTAGAAGGTAATCGAAATCTGAGCATATTTTAATGTTTATTTTTTCCTATGCACCGTTGAATGCTTAATAATTTTTAAAAACACTTAGAAAACTCTTGAGTATATTTAACGTATGGGTCGATCTCGACGACGGTGATCTCACCGTCCTCGCACGTCTACTTGGTGACAAGTGAACAGTAAGTTCACCAACACTCGCGACTTTGTACTCATGCAGGTCTCCCACTTAGCTACGCTAATCCTAACAGCATTAAAGTAAGATTTTTCACCGTGATAATCTACCAACACCAAGTCGTGTAAATTTTCGAGTGTGTTAACGTTAACGTTAAATTTTCGAGTGTGTGAGCCTTGTGAGCACATGTAGACCCAGATAAGATTGATCCGTGGATCTTTTATCTATCGAAAATGATTGACGATTGTTTTTTTACGAGGTTACAATCTTTTTCGATTATTGAATATTTATGATAAAGTTTATTGAAGATTTTGTTGGTTTATTCTGTAGAATTATATTTTATCTCAGACTGGAAAAAGATTTATACACACTAGGGTGACAGTTATCTTCATTTTGGCGGTTATCTTCATTACGCTCCGAGAGCATAAAACTGAAATTTTAATAAACTAATTGATTAAGGCAAAACGCAAAGCAAAAGCGAGGATTCTTTTGACTTAAACAAAAAATGATGTTTTAATAAATGAATTATTAATTATAATGCGATACAAAAATAATAAATGATTGAGTTGCAACCCCGATTTTATAATTAAATAATAAACTAAACAATAAATAATATGCGTGTTTGTGAATCGATATAAATCTTAGAGTTGTTTGTTTTGGTTTTGCGTGTTGGTTTCTATTTATAGCTAACGCTATTTCGTTTGTTGTGATGTGCATGTCAATCCTTTGATATGCACGACTTTTACAATAGAATTTGATTTTAAATATACTAGATTTGGCTATGAACGTTTGATAATGGAATTTGTGTAATAATCAAAGTATTTGAAATCTGTTGAGTAAATTTAGAATGCTATATTCGAAATTTGACTTGAGATTTGAATACTATGTCAGATTTGAGCGAAGAGCTTGCTATGGTCTCTTCTTCGAGATTTGAGATCTTACGATCAGAACGCGTGGACATGGAAGAAGTCCTCCAAGATGTTTCAACTCCGTCATTTTTGAATACCATCAATGAAGAACCTTTCATAAGTATTTCTCGTAAATTTGAAGAATCTAGGTTGACGCCCACTAAAGCACGGCGGAGCACTGCACGACACGGCACTGCACCGCGATGCACCGTGAACTTTTCGAGTTGTGCGCCCACTGATCAGCCGAATCGCACCGTGCACTGCCTGCTGTTACGAATTGCCATAGTAACATTTATTATTATCTTCTTCGCTATTATTTTGCTATCACTTGATCAGTAGCAATAAATTTCTTCGATTACTTTTTACTGTAAATTGATCAGCATGGATAGCTCATCATCGTCAGACGAAGAGAATTTCGTACTTGCTCTCCTTTGTGAGGAAGCTTCCAGTTTGAATCGGAAAAAAAGGAAATGGGTCCATGATATTTGCATGGATAGAAGTGTCCACGGTGAATATTACACCTTGTTCCCGAAATTATTATGTGATAGTGATAAATTTTTTCAATATTTTCGAATGTCCTACGAGAAGTTTAGAGAATTGCTAAGTCTGATAAAGAATGATTTGGAAAAAGAAAATACACCTTTCCGAAGATCTATCGGACCCGAAGAGCGACTAGCAGTATGTTTAAGGTAAATATGAATAAATTTTATTTTTCGAATATGTTATATCGCATGACAAACTCGTATGATTTCTGCTGTGTTACTTGAAAACTATAGCACGTTTTCCTTTACAATTCTTGCAGCATGAAGTAGTTCTATTACAATATTTTTATTTTGGTATGGTTTCTTAAAAATCTAGAATGAATTACTCAAGATGATGATGAATTTCGATTTACAAAAACCTCTTTCCAAGCACATAAACATAATTGCTTTTGGAATCCAAAATGAGTTTTACCTAACTCCTGTGAAAATTTCAGTTGTATACAATGCGTAGTGTACTTATACTCCTTGTGTGTTACCTGTGGTTTCGAAAATTCCCCCCTTTTTTAAGTTTACATCCCGTCAGCATGGGACGAGAATATCGTATTCAGAATGGCTTATACTTGGGGATAGGTTCTCTCACACTCGTGAATAGAAGTGATTCTATAAATAAAATAAATATTTTCTTCGCTACTTTTCATCATTTATAGGTATGGTGACATAAGTTCTGAAACGAATCTTCATATTTCCGGCGCTCTAGTAGCCGGAAAACAGATTTTTACAAAGACACCGGTCTACCTATTGGTCTTCTCTGTCGGTCTGTCTGTCGTCTGCCGGTCTAGACGACAAACTCAACAAATAATCTTGTAGAAATGATTCAACGTGAAAAACTCAAATTTTAGTGGAGTTTACATGCGAATGATGATCACTAAAAAATTGCCATATCCCTTTTAATTAGGTGTACAAATGAAATTTTGTTTTAATTATTATAGTCGCACAACGTAGAGGAAATCAAAATAATCAGGTTGTATTTTTCATTTTTCGTTAAAAATAACAATTGCGAAAGTTACAGACAATTGAATTTCAGTATTTTTTTTATAATATATATAGACATATGTATATCTTAGCATGGGTGACGTCACAATGTTATATTTTTTAATCAATTGTATATAAACGCCAACTTTTCTTCAAATGAAAAAAGAAAAAATACGACCAAATTATTTTTTCGTGAAGTACTAGAATATACAATAAAAAAAATTCATTCGCCCACCCAATTCGAGCATTTACTTTTACCGGAGAAAATTCAACTTTCAATTACATACTTACGCTCCATATTTTGTTTTTTCATCATTACAAATGAAAGATGATGTTTTTACGAGATAAAAATAGTAGGATTAAGTAAGTTCGTCAATCATAGAATATTTTTTATTGTTTTTGAAAATTCTAATAAGATTGTAACTTGTGCGATAATCTCGGAAACAGCTGGATGAGAAAAAACTGGAATTTATAGGATCTTACATCAAGACAATGGGCATGGAAAATTGCCATATTTCTTTGAATTTCAACGTATGCTTCGACGAGAAAAAACGACTTCGAATTTTTGACCAACAATTATCTGTAATATTCTGATCATACTGTCCAGTATTTCCGGTGATCACATTGGTTTGTATGGCGATGAAAAGTGCCGTGAGAAAAACTGTCTGGCACCATATTTTTTTTTAGGATTTTAATAATTTGTATTTGGAACATTTCACAAAATTCTGATTAAATCGTAACACGTAGGAATATAAAATTTTATGAGACAAACAATATAAATCAAATTACCAGCTTGTATAAATTAAATTGAATACAGCGTGGGGTTGTCATCGTGCTGCTCACTTGAATGATATTTTTCGATTGAAATTATAGTTGGCTTTTTTGAAGTTGGGGCACAGGTAGGTAGATTGAATCTATGGTCGCTGCCTCCAGACAAATAATCGTTTCGAAAACCGTATTCAAAATGCGATGTGTTCGTACGCTGTTCGTCATGGTACATGTCTTTCACCGGGCACGATTGTTTTTCAGCTTCTGGTTTAGAGAGCGTGCGTTCAGGGTTGTGAGCATCACGGTTATGGTCGCTTATTACTCGCATTTCGTAGTCATTTATTAAAGTGAAGACTTTAGATTTTACTTCCACTTGAAGAGATGGCGGAAACGATTGCACAGTTTCAGCCATGCTTATGAAAAATTTTGTCAATTTATCGACAGGGTTGCGTTCAACGGATCTTTTAGGTTTGTCTTGCAAATATTTTAAATAAGCAGTCGCTATGTCAGCTGATGGGTTTGGAGTGCCGTGAGCGCATCTGTTGCTATTCGGTCTATTTGTACGAAAGCTTGATTTTGAGTTTCCCATCGAACCATCATCGACCGCTGATAATTCACAATCTGAAAAATTACAGTACAACATTGATCACTTTGTGCGTGAAAGATAAATCCTAGAGTCAATACGTTCACGTGTAAGAGGTCATAGAGTTATGATGGTTTTCAGTTCACAATTATAATCCCAAATCGTTTGGATGATGAAAATATAACTTCTCATGAAACTATAACATGAAAAAAAAAATATCAAAAAAACGATGGTCATTATCGGACCAGGAAATCGTAGAACAAGATTCGAAGATTTAATTGATAGCGACTGATATTTTGTACAAGAGTTGGTACTATTCCAACACTAGTAATATAAAATTTTATGTTTTGTCTCTGATATATGTATAAATAAAAAATATCACGATATCGAAATGGATCAAAAAATACCTATTGGTACTACTTAATTTGAATGAATATGGTCATTATTCTAACCATTTGTATCTACAGCATTACTGCATTCCTCATCGTCGTTATCTTCTTCGTTCGAAATAGCGTGATCTTCTTCTTGGCTTGTCTGAGATTCCGGCGTGTGATTTGGTTCATCTATATTCGACTGAGTTTCTCGTTCAGTCACGTGTATCGCAAGAAAAGCCATTTGCCTTTCGTACTTCCACAGCCTTTTCTTGGTTGCTGCTGCTCCGCTCTTAGTAGTTTGACGGGCCCTTGCTTTACGGTATCCTTCGCGTAGTCGGCGCCATGCAGCCTTACATGTTGTCACTGAAGTTTTTGTTGTATTGATGATGTATGTGATTCGTACTTTTGATTGGATATGCATTAGTGAAGTTTCGTGTGTTTAATGTGATTGATTATTTATACAATAGGAAAATGTGAAAAAAAATTATTCATTCATAAATCAGTCTCAATAAGTGTGAGTTTAATTTTTGGTTACAGGTTTCTTGCAACCGGAGATTCGTTTCGCACAATTGCTTTCAGCTATCGTATGGGTCACACTACGGTTCGGCAAATTGTTCATGAGACATGTGAGTCAATTTGGTTACGGTTGTCTCCAAAAGTCCTACCCGCTCCGACCGTTGATATGTTTAAATCCATGCGATGGATGGTAAACATATCGTAATTGAAGCACCCAGCAACAGTGGATCTATGTTTTTCAATTACAAGAAAACTTTTAGCATCGTTCTCATGGCAATCGTGGACGCAGATTACAAATTCATCGCTGTTGATGTGGGAGCTTATGGTAAGAACAGCGATGGAGGAATTCTGGCGAGCAGTGCATTAGGAAAGGCTATGAACAATGGCAAATTTCATCTACCACCTGACAAGCCTCTGCCTGGAACGAACGAGCCAGTACCTCACGTTATCGTAGGGGATGAAGCATTCCCTCTGAAGACATATCTCATGAGGCCCTACCCTGGATCGCAATTGAAAAATGATGAATCGAAAAAAATCTACAATTATAGATTATCACGTGCCCGAAGAATATCTGAAAATGCATTCGGCATATTAGCTCAAAAATTTAGACTGTACCAGCGGCGGATTAAAATGAAAGTCGAGCATATAGATAAAGCCGTCTTAGCTACGTGTTGTCTACATAACTATCTCAGAGACGATGTTCTTCCGACTTTAGGGGATACCAATGACGGTAATATTACCGTATTACGAGATATCCGAAATGTGGGTGGCAATTCTAGCAACGAAGCTGTAGCAGTCCGAGAGAAGTTTAAGAACTATTTTGTTTCTCCGGTTGGTTCAGTTCAGTGGCAAACTGAAATGGTGAGGCGAGGAAGAAGAAGTTCATGAACAATTTACAGCTAACACTTGACTTCAAAACCCATATGAACTCGTACAGGCTGATTTGGGTAATGTTACGTGATCGCTTGTATATCTGAATTGTGTTTACATATTTCAAAATTCTGGAATCTGATTCATCATGACATATTAGTTTATTTTTATGAATATGAATATGTAATTTTTGAATCTGATGATACCGAAAACAGCCGAGATGTTCATCTTCCGAAGATCTACGAATGTAATTCATTGAAATTTTTATATGACAGCTTACGCTAACGTTCGATTATCGCTAGCGATAACTCAATTGGTTTGCAGAAATAAACTTTGTCATCATAAAAATTGTAACTATTTTGGAAAATTTTAATAAATTACTCTGGTCAGCCAGTACTATTTCGTCATAAGTGGTTGCCCAATCCGATGAAAAATAAACTTACAAATATATGTCTCAAAAAATAAGAATATAGATAATCTGCTATACCTTTTTAACCATACTTTAACGTTCATAGGATATATCGAATGGGTTCTTGATTGTTAGTGTCAAGTGCGAGGTAAATTCGAGTATACATATGTAAAGACAGCGATATTATTTGTCTAGCTCTTTCTCTATCTAACACATTGGTGCGAAAGTTAGCTCTGTTTTGTTCTAGTACTCGATGTTCAATTGCATATCCTACAGGACATACCGACGAATATCCTAAATGGTTGATCGTTTGATTGTATTTCAAAGTGTGCATTTGTATACAGTGCTGTAAGTATATGTTGCGTAATTCCTGTCTGATGTTCCAAGAAGATACCGATGAACAATATAATTTACGATAAACACATTTTAATTTTCAATCATTTTAATACGGATGTCTCATGTCTGTTGCTTTTGATGTAGATATGATTACTTGAGTAAATCAAAAATTTGTCACAAATTCAATAACATTATCAATTTTATTGACGATGTGTTTAAAAAACCGGCTGTCTACAGTCTTAGGTAGGTAATAAATTGCGTGTTAAATATTTCTATTAATAAATTTCGATTTCACTTACCTGGCCTTTTCATTGCCCTAGAAATATCTTCCCAGCAATTATCTTTCCACTCCGAGTTTGAATATTTTTCGTGGCTCATGTCGTACAATTCTTTGAACGGCTGAACCGCAAGAATAAGAACTTCGTCATTCATCGCGAGATTTTTAATAAATTCGTAAACCGTGATCACTGCACTAGAGCATTTGTAGATCCAAAATAATAATTGCCATTGCCATGACAATGATAAAAACAAGCAATTATCGCATATCAGAGCAATTGTTACATTTACGTACAAATGTACGGGTCGGCCATGAAAGGCAGCATCGACGTATTCCAAGGGGTAACTGCGGTGGGAGTTTGATAAAAATCGATTTTTGATTTTCGAACACTCAAAAATGTGGAATCGAAAAATTTTTATATGGATTTCAAGATTATGGTAGTATACATATATGCATTAAAAATTTATTGTACGTTATCAAAGAAATTTCTATATAAACTACGATGAAAGTTTATGTGGAATGAACTTTTCACAGAATATACTATCGACTTAATAATTGTATTATAATTATTAAATTATAAATAATATGAATTATATTTATATTTATATTATAACTATGTGTAGAATTATAATATATAATGCTGCTTATGGGTTTTGGACTGACGAATACTGAAAAATATATATTTCCTAAAATACAATTAAATAATGATTCACAAATGTATATGTATGTGGTGATTCATAATTCGTGACGTATATTTTACAGGGTCAATCTTTATCAAAATTGGTGCCGAAATTTTCTTAGCCGTAAACTTTTTTGATTTTGTTTCAGTTCATTACCACTCGCTGAAATGGTGGGGCAATTCTCACAATATTAATAAAAGCTCAGTGGTATGACTATTTGATAAAAGCTCGGGTAAAAGTAACAAATAATATCAAGACAAAGGTTTAGGAAAAAATGGCTAAAGAAATTTAGATCACAATTTTTATACAAGTATTGACCTGCAAAGTATTTTTCATGAATCCAGAACCATTCTGTATAATGGTAGTAGTAATGTCTGCGTTTGACACTGCTAATTTTAATATATTTTTTAAATCGTGAATATATGTATGTTTGTAGTACATAAACCCACCTGAAAGTTTTCAACACCGGGTGTCCTCTTTTGATCAATTACGTCAAGTATCTCGTAATCTTAAAGTTTGAACAACAATTGAACAATTTTCATAAAAAAGTTGTATGGTTTGAAGTGAGAAAAGGGTTGACAGAATTTTTGTTCCCCAGAGTATTCCACTTTTGAGATATTGAATCAAAGGAATTTTGGAAAGATGTATGTAAATTGATTGTATTGTCCATAGAAAAGTTATCGCGGACGTTTATATAAACTCAAACATGTAGATAAAAAACTTTACTTCCGATTTTTCTAATTAAGTAACATATTTTATGCCTCTTTATGACTAAAAAACTAATTGAAATGTTTGAATAATGAATACATGGCATCAGAAAACTGATGAGGTGAGGGAAAATGTAGAACAAACAGAGTCAGTAACTAAAATTTGAATTAATTCATAGTTGATTTCGATTCATAAATCTTTTGCAATGTTCGAATTTTGAAAACTGACCCACGTTCCTAAACTGCTTTATATTTATGATTACGTGTATGCACTGTTCGAACACTTGCATTCCTCCTTTAAAGTCGGAAATATGCATCAAGTACGTTATTTTTAAAACTTAACCTTTTTGTAAATTTTTGTTGAAATTTTTGGTGAAATGGAATCTAGTACGGCAAATTATATTTGCCTGGTACTATCTTGTCCCGCTCTGTGATAAATAATGATCAAAATAACAATGAAATAATTGAAATCATAAGAATGAATTTTTTTAACGTTTCAACGTTATCAGATTCAATTATGTCAATTTTATTTCGAACTATACCATATGTGTACAACAATTAGAGTCAATGCTACAAAAAAGTTTGAGAAGATATCGACAGGTATACATACCGAAATTAAAACATGAATCGATTTTTTTTTTTACAATTATGAATATTTAGAGTATGTCTTAGGGTGGGCCAAATAAAGAGACAATTTTTTTCAAATGGCCCTTTCAAAAATTGTTTTTTTTTTAAGATCAAATAATAAGTCTCGAAAAATCTGTGCTCTTAATTTTAATATTTAGAGGTCGCTCATCGCGATTTTCTATTTCCCATTTAAATAACATGAGAAATGTTCTCGTGGCACACTTCGATTTTTATATCTCAAGTATTAATCTACTTAGAAAAATTCTGTACGGTTGCTTTTGTTTATAATTAAACGCTCTACAAAAAAGGTCTCTTGATCTTTTTCGATAAATCTAGCCGTTTCCAAGTTAGTTATTGGCTATTAATGGTAATTAACCATGACTAACTTGGAAACAGTTAGATTTACCGGAAAAGACCAGGAAAGCTTTTTTGTAGAGCGTTCAATTTTGAACAAAAGTAGCTATGCAGAATCTTTCTGAGTAGATCAGTACTTGAGATATAAAAATCGAAGTGTGCGACAAGAACATTTCCCATGTTATTTAAATGGGAAATAGAAAACCGCGATGAGCGACCTCTAAACATTAAAATTAAGAATTCAGAAAATTAAAAGTTCGAGGCTTGTTATTTGGTCATAAAGAACCAGTTTTTGAAAGGACCTCTCGAAAAAAAAATGGTCGGATTATTTAGCCCACCCTAGTATGCGTATACCATTGCATCTGCTGGACTAGATATGAAAATTGTATGATTATTTTTTGGAAATGTCATTGGAGAATACTGAATATAATAACATTGTGAACCTCTTTACCAAAAAATTGAAAAATAATTGATAAGATCACGTTCAACGTTTTGGAAAATGCTACTGAACTCCTAAAAATACTATCATGGTTGTATTCACTATACAGACCCATAAAAACAGAATTGGAATAATGGAATATTGTACTTACGCGGTACACATACAGTAGTTGAAGTTCTAAAAAATAATGAATTCTCATGCAGTTTAAGATAAACTACACAAAAGCATTCTAAATATTTTTGGTATTTAGCAATATGATAGAAGCATTTTATTTGATGTGTCATTCCATAGTTGAGAACTGACGACAGTGATATTTCAGGACCCATTTGTTCTCGAAGAATGAAGCCTTTTCTTGTAAATGCAGAGGGTAATTCATGGAAATGAGTTAATTGGTAAAGTATATTCAATATTCATATGAGATCTCAATATTACATACTCTTGATAACACATAAAATCTTTGGCAGTTTGATGAATAAGTGTATACCACGGACAAACATAAACGATAGTCTATTTTTGACTTGAATATTCATTTATGTTGTCGACTAATAAAGTTTGAATAATCGGGTTTCATGTAGACTCAAGTTTAAACGAATAAAGTTGTTCAAGCTTATACAGGCCTTTTTTCTAGTGGATATACCTATAAAACTGAAATTTGGTACGGATGGTTATCGAATTTGTTTGAAACCATCCTTGAGGGTAAACCAGTCGAGATTCAAAAATGATATGGAATTAAGTATCCTAAGGATCCATGGGGAACATCCTTTATATTATTTACTTTATTTAATAATATCGTCAAAGACCACTCTAATCCACGTATTAAATTGATAAATGGTATGCACGATGCAAAAGATGCCTAACAACCCGTTTCAAGAATCACAGCAGGATGAAGCTGGTTGCATTCATTAATTAGCAGCCGTGGCTATTCGGTGCGTTAACGTTATTGTGTGTTCACACTACACGGCAGCGAAGCACAGCACTGCACGGCGATGCAAGCTGCCGTGGAAAAATATTCTCGCCATAGAATCCAAAGATTTTTGCGGTGCTACGTGGCGCTGCGCAGTGTTTCGTTGCCACACAGTGTGAACACCGACATAAGAAAACACCGTAACATTAAAATCCACGTTGCAGTGCCGTGCCGTGCAGTGCTTCGCCGTGCTTTAGTGGGCGTCGACCTTCTTTGGCAAACATCAAAAAGCGTGGACCAACGGCAGAACTGTGGGTGCAATACTTTAACATGGTGACTCTCAGGAAAGTATTTGTTGAAGCCGAACGAACGAAAAATTGGAAATGATTCCTCGAATGCGTACAAAAAATGCTACCATATTTCCACGCTAGTGGCCATTTCCTGTATGCTAAGTTAGCCCAATTTTACTTACAAGGCATGGTCGAACTCGAATCGAAAATGGACCCACAACAGTATAAATCTTTTGTCAACGACGGATTTTTTACTATTCGGTGCTTGGATAAATTTTGGTCCGGAATCTGGAGCGATATGACTATCGAACAAAGATCTACGTTGTGACAGAAGAAATTTTCACTGCCGCCGCCGCTCGGTTTAGAAGTATACTCGGTGCAATGTCGGTACTAGGTGTCACGTAAACCAAATGTCGATTTTTCTGTTTTGAGTAACGAAGAATCGTCAATTTCGAGCCATTTCAATATCAAATGAAACGTGATTATGATTAAATTGTGTGGTTTTTCAATGCGTAGGGTCTAATTATTCTGAAAATGTGATTATCTACGGTAACAGTAAATAATTTCACGATTTATATGGTAGTGTTACGTGAGGATGAAGCCCGAGCGGTTGGTAGTTCACGTAGCACTTGAATTTAATTTTTATAGGACCTATCTTTCGATAAATCGGTAATATGGGAACTTACTTACCTAGCTCTATAATACAGAGCCATACGTCTTGTTTAATTATATGAGGCCAAAATATATTACTATGATGATTGGATTAGGTCATGCAATGAAATGAATGAAAATGAGAATTTAACTGGTAAAAGCTAAAGTATATTCTGAAAGCGATTCTGGTTAAATATGTGATTCAAATGATGCACAAAAATTATCAAATGAACCATATGCGAAAAATGATTGAACATATAAAGGTGTTATAAAATGAATGAATGATTGAACAATGATAGGTATGAATTACGTTGACGCGTAAATCGTGAAGTCAAAAATATTCTCTTTTTCACAGTTTAAGTTATTCTAATTTAATTATCTTGAAAGAGAAAACAAAAAAATTATTTAACTGACCTAACACGATTCGCGCGTTCACCTATCTGATGCTTGGCAATTAAAAATGATAAATCGTATGATGAAAATATGAAAAGTATGGTCTTACTAATCGTTCGGATTATTGCAACTCTCTTCTTATCTACGCTCGCATTCTTAGATATAATTTAAATTTCTCTATTTTTGCATGCGTATAAAAGTATGTTTATTTTTATTTCCTGATGAATATATGTATAATGTTAAATGAAGTACCCTTGATGTGAGAGAAATCCTCGGGGTATTAAATACCGTCTCACACCAAAGGAACTTCGTATTGAAATAAACCGTTGTGGTATTTTTGGAAAATAACAGCGGAGTATTCTCCTTAGAAGATCAGTTTGCATACGAAAGACTTATATACAAATTAATCTTCTTATTCTTATTTTTAATTGTTACTTCGGTAACCGATTTGAGAATGAACAGATGAAAGACTTAGCCAGATGGTGTACTGTGGTGAAGTCGGGAGCCGCCGGATAGGTTACGTCTCGTCTGATATTGATGCAGCCCTCACCTTTTGTCGTAGGATGTTATAACACGACGGAAATCCAAATGTTCGAATAGTTTTAGAACTGAAGTTAAAATTAATATAAGAAAATACGCGAAAAGAGTTCTGAGTAGCACTATTCACAAATTTTGAAATGGATGAAAAATAAAAAAATGTTCGTTGAACGGAAAGATTGTCAGAAGAATTATAGAGATCACTTGGTTTGGTTAAATGTTATTTGAACGTCACAATAAATATATATATATATATATATATATATATATATATATATATATATATATATATATATATATATATATATATATATATATATATATATATATATATATATATATATATATATATATATATATATATATATATATTGATTGAATTTGATTTTCGATTGATTGTTTGTATCCTTGCACTGAAGTTGATAATGTAAAAACTGAAGCTAATTATGTATGAGAAAAATGAGTCTCTTGGGTTGTCACTTAGAAAGATTTTCAAACACCAACTCTTGCTCAGTTAACGAGAACCTTAAGACTTTTAGGCCATCACTCTAGAGATTTTCGGACACTAACTCTAGCTTAATTAGCGGAACCCGGGTAAACGTCAGCGCTGATTCTGTAAAAAATTTTGCAAAATTTCGAAAAAGTAAGATAATCAGGTTCTTTTTGCCAAAATAATGCGTAATTCCCTAAAATTTCATTGCAATTGATTCAGTAGTTTCGGAGAATTGACCATTCTCGTTTTCGAAGTGCTGACAAACGTTTCACTTCACCTTAATAGGCTTCCTTAAAATCCTCCATTGATTTGTAACAATACCAAAAGTATTCTCAATTATACGTCGTGCACGACTGTGTCGATAATTGTATACGATCCTTTCTTGTTTGAGACCACTCTTTCCAGGGTACGGTCGCAATAAGTAGTTTGTTAACGGGAATGCTTCACCCCCCACTAGACGGTAAGGTAATGCTAAACCTTAAGAAGAAATTGGTTTAGGCTCTGGCAAATTCATTTTTGCATAATGAATCTTCTACCAATCGCGGAATTGTTAAATACGCCACTATCACTGCAGCGAGCATAAGATCCAATGTCCATACATGTAAAAGTGTAATTTGCGTTACAAATTGCAAGTAAAACAATGCTGTGGGAATTTACATAGTTAAAATAGGATAATCCAGCATTTTGGGACACTAGAATAATAGCACATTTAGTTAATTATATTATGAAGAATAGCTTATACATTCTAGATCAAATTAATCTTACTTGAATAATCACGTGTTTCCCCTCAATAGCACCGATGAAGTTTGGAAAATTCCATAAATAGTCAAAATTATGGGCAATACGAAGCCAATCTGCCTTATCTGAAGAAGATAAGGAAGAAAGAAGAAGCACACGACTGTGGAGGCAAGACCATATTGCTTCACAAGTTTCGCCAATAATATTGCTAACCGTGGATAATCTGCACAGGTATTGATACTGTATCGATGTCATCGAATCGCCAGAGGCTAGATATCTACAATAAAGTCATCAGTTATTGACTCACACGGATACTAATAAATATCTGTGTATTTTGTGTATTAATTACAAGTTGTGATAACATGATTTCGACGTGTACCGTTATAAAAGAAGTATTGGTTTGATACAGTTTTGACTGAAGTATCTTGCGGTGGCAGTATCACGCGATAGCAGTTCAAATGGAAATATATCGTGATGAAAATTCAAAAAAATTATTAACTCATCATAACAGAAGAGACCTCATCTCATTCAATTTCAAATATGAGATACTTCGGTTTAAGCCAACACCGCGAGATATTTCATTTGAAACTGCATTCGCAAGATACTGTTGTTGAACCACCAGCGCAAAACACTTCGTTCATAACTGGTTTTATGAGATTGACCCTTTGTGAAGAGACACGTCAAAAATTTGTAACCAGTAATGTTGAATGATGCTGTCCTTACGGCTCACTATATTTTTCGGACAAAACTTAAATGAGTTTGCACTCTCCGCGAATTCCGTATGCCTATGCCCAACGAGGCAGCGGTCGACAGGTCTAAAATATCAGTGGGTCTAAAGTAACCACGACGTAAGCCTCCTGCAGCTGTCATTCGATAACTTCGAAGTTTGCATAGCAACGATTGTTTTTATGAGAAGATTTTCCGCTGAAACAAAGAAGTTGAAATCTGCAGAGATATTGATGAACGATGAATTACTTCTTGTAAGGGACGCCGACGATCGAGTCGACCTTATCGTGATCACAATGATCGCGAGTTGTGTTTAGTGATTGAAATGAAAAATGTTCGCGATTCATTTATAGGTTCAATTACAGTGACATCAACGGTATTGAAGCATTGTAGATAGAAATTATACTGATTACATAATTGAAAAAAAGTTACAGTTCGATTAATGTGAAGTCTCAATACAACGTTATTGTAATAGTTTTTGTTGTTGCAGTGAAGTCTTAATACATATTCGAAAAGAATGTTATTTGAATAGTTTTAATCAGTTTATCCACTAGAATAATACTCAATAATCTTGTTTAGCTAATTAAAATAATTTCTAATTATGCAACGAATTCTGACAGCCGCTGCCTCGTTGAGCATAGGCACACGAAACTCGCGAGAGGTTCCACCAAATTTAATCGTTCTTCGTACTGAATGAACTTTCGATATTCGAAAGTAATTACAGAGTCTCAGGTCTTCTAAATGCAGTGCCGGAAAAATTGCATTATAAAAGCCGTGTTTCTGTCTTTTCTGAAATATTGGTTCTACCCAGTAGAGTTCGGTAGAATAGTGTGCACTTTTTTTTGGTTTCGACAGCGAGAATAGTAGCAACTGCTGCTACTATCCGCTTTCGTTTTTCTTCAATTTGTGCTCTGTTAATCAAATATAGACACAATCTGTTAACCATGCACGATTCTTATCCTTAAACAATATGAATTAGCAATCTAAATTTTTCAACGAGAAATGTCAACCAAAAGCAAACATTCAAAAAATTGAGCGCAAGTCTAAAGCACGTCATCGTTATCAAGTCATGTGATCGTGGCAACGTGACTTTTTCGACGCTTGGTGCCATATTTTTGACACTGAACACTGCACTTATGGAGTTGAAAAATCAGTGTTAGTTTAAATCACATGACTCTTTCGACGCTTCAAGGTGAGCGGCAAGCGTCTAATGAAAACGAACCTTAAAAGAACCACAAAAAAATCGATGATCCGGAAAACCCAAAATCGTCCATGATAAAAATTATTCAAATATATTATCAACAGATTTTGTATATTAAATATCCCATTTTGTTTTTTAATGAATATCTACACTGGGGAGTATGAGATATTTATTTTAGAGAGAAAAATTCATGATAAGACTAAAGGGAATAGGAAGGCGTTTACTTTCAAAGATGATGAAGCACTTTTTTTCGATGATGATGACACTCAAGTGTCGAAAATCGGAGGGACTTATTCCAGGCGAAACTACTCCCCTCCAGCCAATCAACATCCAGAAGAATTTCAGCTACCGAAAATCTTACGAGAATAGAAGATGCAATTTGTTAGTATAATAGGTAATGATAGAGAAGGCCAACAATTTGAACTGTTTTTGTGAGCGTCGAAGTAACTGCGTTTGAACACTTGAGGTGATACACCCTGTATATAAAATCATTCTTTTATATGTAGAATTTTATATCTTATACATGAAATTTTATTTTATAAAATCATCCTTTTATATATGAAATTTTATATACATATAAAATTAATCAGCGAAAGAAGTGCTTTGTCATTTTTGAACGTAAACACCTTCCTGTTATCGTCAGTGTCATCATGAATTTATCTTTCTTGAATGAATATCTCATATTCCCCCATGTAAATATTTATTTAAAAAGAACCTCGGTGTGTTGTATGGCTATATAAATGACATAGAGAGGCATCCCTTCTTTTCTTGGCCACTGGAAAAGAGGGACTGTGCATAGTGAATGAAGACAGATGGCGCAGACAACAATTATCATGCTTATGTAGTATCACTGTACGAGTCATTTCGCTGGTCTAGCCACGAATATAATAGTCTACGGCCGTTGCGTAAACATTTTGTCGGCGTGGTAGGATTTTTGGTTACTTTCTTCAAGGATATAAGCCTTTGGATCATCAATCAATCAATCATGATATGATATGATTTCAAGTTTTTAAATATAGGTAGTCGTGCTAAAATTTTATTCAGCCATTTATTACTAAACCGACTGAAAATTAAACTGCAAAATTTATATCCAGTAGCCTCATTTCTTCCTTGCATAAAATTTCAACTTATTAGGCTATGAAGAGTGACTATCAAACCGTAAGACTTGTGTTCTGTGGCTCTGTACATATTATGCATAAATCGGATATTTGAGCCATAGTACGAGTTTTTATGTTTCAGCTATACTATTTATATAATATGTGATCATACATCAATGGGAGGCAAATAGCAGTACAATACGAGCGACATTATTCGACGATTTGTCATTTGTAAAAGTAGAAACATGAAAATTTTCGGAAACCGTGAGAAATGATTGATTTAAATAGAAAAGAAAAAAGAAATAGATAGAAAATCGTATTTGCCTTAAAATCTTGAATAAAAAATAAAAAAAGACTGGAAAGCAGAAGGTCGCATCCACATGAAAATCTTAAAAGACAAAAAAATAATAAGGGAAAAAAATTAATAGCAGATGGTCGTATGTTAAGCGAATGTCTATGAGCCTCAATTTTTCTCGTTATAAAAACCTGAAAGCAGAAGATCGAATTTGCCAACGTACGGATTTTTGCTTTTCAGGTTTAAAATCTTAATTTCGAATTATCTATGCGTTTTAATCATTATTATAGCGAATAATAGAATAAAATAAGATCATACAACTTTGTGTCACTAAAACCGCCTCTTTGGTGTTTTTCGACTTTAAGCCTTTAGACACGCAATTATGATACGATTGATTAATTTTCATAACTATATCGGAGATAAAAAATTGGATACTTGAAAAATATATTTCATAGCTATACCCACAGCAGCTATAAGAACATGCGATCATTAGATTTATTGCCAATTGAAGTAGCTCTGAATCAAAACGTACAAAAAGTAGTGAAATCCCCCCAAAAGCACCCTGGGTGCAAAAAACATTCGCCAAGTACATTAACTTTTACACTACCTACAAAAATGTTGTCTCTTTACAAAAAAGTATTGAAATCAAATCTTATTGCCAAGTAGGTGATATGCATTACATAAAACCATGGATACAGTCAGAGGCAATAGAAGCTTCCATTGCTTCTTCGAAAAGAAAAAAATTTTGATATGTACATTATTGGTACATAAATTTGTTAGCTGGGAAGCTTCTTTTCCTGTGCTATTTTTTTTCTTTTTATCTTGTAGTTGTTTCTCTTTTTTTTTTAGCTTCTTCTTCTTTTAGTTTTTGAGCCTACTCTTTTTTTTAATGAATTTTCCACCATTGATCTAGCTGCAGATGGTAGTTTTGTTTTATCTGTTTTTTCAACCTTGACCTTTCTTTTCAGGTAAGCATTGTAATAAAATGGTGAATACTTTTTTTAAACTGTTACGTATGTCATTAGAACCTGTTGATAACAAAGAATTATAAAATTATATGGCATACGATTAATTAAATTACATTAGATCATTTTTATGAAGGTAATGGACTTATTTTCTTTATTTTCGAAAGTTGAATTATTTTCTTTATTCGTCATAATTTCATTGCTTATTCCAAAGTTCATGTAAGAATCTTCCTTGACAATTTTCGCTCGGACTGTATTTTCATGCAGAACATAGCATATAACATTATCTGCAATATTCATGTTTACTGAATCAATCTCTCAAAATTATAAGAATGTAGGCCGTGTGATTACAGTTTAGGGACTCCCTACAGTTAGGCAACCCAATAGTCATTATGTTTTTAATAAATTCGGCAACAATGTCCGCTGGTCGTATTTGCAGGCGACGTAGCAGTAGCGAAACAACTGTCAGTGTGAAATTGAATAATCGGATCGGTATAAAGGTGATGAGCCAACGATCCATCGATATTGACTCGTAAAAAAGTTGTTACAAGTAATGAATTTATTGAAGGTATTGAATTCAGTTTATCCGTAACATTTATTACTCTTCGCGCCGACTATTAGGAGAATGCTATAGTCCTACTTTACCGGCCAAAAAATAAAACCGCAAAAAACTCCAAACCGGTTGTCAAAAATGATATACAATAGTTTTATTCGATGATGAACGATGAATAGGATCGATCGAGCACTTCATCGAAGTAGCGAAAAATTAATTTTTTATGTTCGTCAAGTGTAGGCATGTCACTTATTCTGGTTGATATCAAAACCTATGCGTTAAAAACGTAAAATTCGGCATTGTAGCGCCATTCTACATGCAATTACGAACACTTCTATCTAAAAAGATTGTTGAATAAGCGACACGCCTAAACTTGACGAACATAAAAAATTGATTTTCCGCTACTTCGATAAATTGCGCATACTGGATAGATCTATTCATCGTTAAACATCGAATAAAACCATTGTATATTATTTTTGACCACCGATTCCGAGTTTTTCGCGGTTTTATTTTTTGGTCGGTAAAGTAGGACTATGGCACCCTCTTAATGCAGAGCGAGCGGTTCCTTCAACGATAGTAATAATGACAATGTAATATTATATTGTCGTGGATGACCTGAATTCAACACCAAGGTTTTCTCTAGCTTTAGTGAATCATGTATCCGTAAAACTGTAGGAGCTAGCTATCTTTAACAAACTTGCCACATTTATTTATTACTTACAGACATGCTTTATTCTTCCTCCTTAATAGACATGCAATAGACGATGGACATGCAAAATTAAAAAAATATCCGAGTGGTGATTGATTCGCTTCATGTGAATTAGCCCATATATAATATATATAGGGCATCCCACGTCAAACCACGGAGTTATCGCCTTGACCCCTTGGGATTCTGATGGCCTATGGATGTTTGGTTTGCTTTGGTCAAAAATGATACCTCTAATTTTCCTAAATATTCCCGCCATTTTGTAAGGGTGTGATGAGTATCTCAAATATTCTTGACATGAAGATGGACATTTTTAGGATCGATGAAACTTGTTTATAAAATCAGGGACTCGAAAACACATTTTTTTGTCATGGTTCGATGTTTAATTCGAAAAAAAATACTAGAAACTCAATCAGCAAGAACCTTGAATAAAATATACCATTCATTTGAAAAAAATTACGTAATTGTTATCATATTTCAATATTATTTTCATAAAATTATTTATTTCAAAGAAAATGAGTGAAAAGTACAGATAAGAATAACCTTTGATGTACTTTCGATTTAATGAAACACATATCACTTGTTTTCTTTGAAATAAATAATTTTATGAAAATAGTATTGAATTATGATAACAATTACGTAATTTTTTCAATGAATAATGTATTTTATTCAAGGATTCTGTTGATTGAGTTTCTACTATTATTTTCGAATCAAGCGTAGTTTTCTTCATTTTACTCTCGAACCAAGAAGAAAATCGAATTTTACCATGACGATGTTTCTGTTTATTTTATTGTTTACTACAAGAAACCATCATTAAAAATATATTCCAAGAAAAATTTTTTGTTTTGAAAAACAAAGATTGAAAAAGAAACGACAAAATTAAATATTTAGCATTCTCATCCCATTTTGTAACCATGACAAAAAAATATGTTTCCGAGTTCCCAATTTTACAAAAAAGTTTTATCGACTTTGAAAATATCCATCTTCATGTCAACGATATTTGAGGTCGCTGCACCTTTACAAAATGGTGGAAAAGATACGGAAAATTAGAGGTATCATTTTTGACAGAAACAAATCAGAAGATCCATTGCTCATCCAGAATCCCGGGGGGTCAGGCCGATGACCCCGTGGTTTGACGTGGAATGCCCCATATATATCGTTAATAGTAGAAAGTTCTAAAATATACAGGGTGAGTTCTCTTCGGGTCCGAATGAGGAAGGGGCTTATTCTACCCATATTTGTTATCGTACACTGAGAGAAATTTTCAGTTACCCCAACCCTAATTGTCTAGTAAAATAAGGTCAAGTGTGAATTTCTTCGGCGGCCATTATTATGCAGCTGTCCGCCGAGCTTAGCTGGCCCGGGAGGTCGGTGGCGCCACGAATTTATCACTCCGACACGAATTTCATGATTCTTTATATACTTTAGTGTACTATCCTTGCGTCGGAACGATATATTCGTGGCGCCACCTACCTGCCGGACTAGCGAAGCTCGTCGGACAGCTGCATAATAATAGCCGCCGAGGAAATTCACACTTGACAAATGTAAATGCGGTCTGAGAGCTCTATTTTCGCATGAAACGAATATGTTTTTGGACGTATATGTTCGGAATTGGAATAGAATCAACGCTATGCATTTTGTTGTTGCGTTTTCGACGCCTGGGTTCGGATAATAATCGACATGTGTCAACCCCGTCCCTTTTTCGACACAAAGGAGGTGGGCGACTAGGGATTGCCCTTAATAGTTTTGAGGAGTCAATTTATCATCGTTTAAGAAATCAGTGGCAGGAACTTAAGAGTACGAGATCTTCAGTAACATTATTTATTAGACTATTATTTACAATTTTTACCTACGCATTTAAACTTATTAATAAAGAAGAATTTTCCGGCATCTCTTTGAAAACAATTATTTCGTCTCTTATTAAGTGATTATTTTCAGTTGACACCATTTCCACAGGATCTTTAGATTAACCAGAATTTAATACTAAAATTTCTTTGTGTGTCGGTTCACAACATTGATCAGTCGATAAAGTTGATGATTCTCTTACTGACTTTTGTATTATTAATTATCAAATTATGATTATTCAATGACTGTCTTAGGCAGTGACTAACGAAAATGCGATGAAAAAAAAAAAAGACAAAGTTGAGTTGTTATTTAAAAAGATACCCGATGAGACCTACGTAAGCTCCGATGATATCCAAAATTATAAACAAATCGTACTTGGCACAAATGCACATCGAAAATTCTACAAGGCTGGTCAACCTGTTCGAGAGCTGAACAACCACAAGTTCAAGAAATTCATCGCGCCGCCGTTTACCGTACCCCTACCACGCACGGATAAAGGTGTGCTACCGGAGTTTATGGTTGCTCGAGAAGGTAGAGGAACGGATTACGTTCACTGGGACGACCCCAACGAGCTGGTGGAACGTCTTCGTTTGCTCCTGGCTTCCCAAGCGGCCGGTAATTCGAGTCACTCCAATGAAATTGTATCGGTAATCGAAGAATTACGCGAAGCTGACATCATTTATTAATCAACCCCTCATCGCCTCTATCCTCATTTCCACGATGAGCGTCGATGTGTTTGGACGACAGTTGGATAAGGGTACAGCTGCTTGCAGCCGTGGTCCTCCCGGGGTTAGATTCAAATTCACCGCTGACGGGCACTACGATATAGATAATAAGAGATTGTGCAACGTTGCCGATCCCGTGCAGCAAAATGACGCTGTTACCATGAATCTTGTGGGTCGGGAAATCAACGCTGTCAGAGACGAAATTCGCTCAACGATAACCATCCTGGACTCCCGTACGACGGATGCTCTACAAAAGCTCACCGATGATGTTGGATCGGTACAAGACTTGTCGATTCGCAACTCCGAGACCATTCTCAACTCGGACAACAGATTGATCGCATTGGAGAGAAAAACGAGTGCTGTACTACAGACCGGCTAGCTACGAACATGGGGGACAAGAAGGCGGCTTTGGTCGAGGAACTTCACAGGCCTGCGCGAAGAAATTATCCGCGTCGTCGCGTTGTCATGCGAGGTCTGGACGAGATCTGGCAAGCTAATCTCGTGGATATGATTGCTTATGCGAAATACAACAATGACTACAAATACCTTCTCACGATCATAGACATGTTTTCGAAATTCGCTTGGGTAGTGGCGATCAAGACGAAGAGTGGGAAGGATGTTACGAACGCTATGAACTCTGTCTTCAAGGAGGGTCGCGTACCGAAGAAATTGCACGTTGACCGTGGTAAAGAATTCTATAACTCTGAGTTCAAGGCTCTTATGCAACGACATGGTATAACCCTATACTCAACCTTTAGCAATCTGAAAGCATCGATCTGCGAACGTTTCAATCGCACGCTTAAAAATAAAATGTGGAAGCAGTTTTCCCTCCGAGGAAATTACAAGTGGATAAATATCGCATCAGATCTGGTGTCGACTTATAACAACACCAAACACCGTACAATCGGTGTGAAGCCGAAAGATGTTACAGCTGGCAACGAGAAGACTTTGCTCCGGAACGTGTACGGGAAATTTCAGACCAATCGGACGCGGAGCAAAAAGTTTAAAGTCAATGATAAAGTTCGCATCAGCAAGAACAAACATACGTTTGAAAAGGCTACACGCCCAACTGGACAACTGAAATATTTACTATAAGTAAGATAGAGAACACCGATCCCGTGACCTACAAACTCGTGGACTATCAAGATCAGCCGATCGAAGGTGGCTTCTACGAGGAGGAACTCTCCAAAGTCAAACACTCTGATGTTTACCTAGTGGAGAAAGTACTGCGGAAGCGTGGAAATAAACTGTTTGTAAAATGGTTAGGTTTCGACAATTCACACAACAGCTGGATTGATAAAGCGGATATGTAATTTTTTATTCAATAAAGATACATAAAATATGCATACAATAGTTTATTTATTATAACCCCATGGTACAGTATCGGTTGTATTGGGTAGAATCACCCTCTTATCATCGCACCAACTGAGTGCTATTTTTTTGTGCAACACCGTATGAACCTCATGCTTTTTACTTCGAATTAGATACTGAGATTTTGTCAAGTTTTGGTGTTGAAGAAGACACTTTTTGTAATCATCGAACGTGATTGTTCGCAATGTCGCTGCCTTGATACCTTTTGCTCGCTTGAGTGTTTTTCTATCCTCACCGAAAATTTCAAAAGTATACAGTTTTGCTCGTAATCCTACAAATTCTCTCATAATCTTTCCATTACACTCATCCTTCATTAAGCCTAATACTTTCTTATTCGCTAATGGTATGCCATAGATGTTATCGGTCGGGTGATCGGATGTATCAAATTTATGCAAATCACGTTTAATATATTCGTATATATCGGGGACAGTGAAGTGATACAAAAGACTGTCCGTGTCGGTGTACATCAACTTTGATCGATCACCAAACGTATTTTTCACGTAATTGTAATGAAAATCATAAATGAAGATCTTTGACAAATCGAGAATAGAAAATCCAGCGTAAATTGGTTTATTAAAGTGTACCTTGACGCGATTCAGCTCAACAATCACCATATCATTGTCAAATATGGTGCAGCTGTGAAAATTTGGTTTCGCGATGAGTGCTTTTACCCGGTACCTCCCCTCCCATTTTGTTACTAATTTGTCATCCTTCTGTTTTCTGACGTTCTCCATAGTCTTACCGAATACCGCATTATTCATCAATTTAAAGAAATTCTTCTCAAACTCATTGTTAGATTTTTTCCTCAAGTCGGTGTTCAGATCAATATACAATTTGAGCCACGGAGTTTGTTCGAATCGTAAGATTCTATGAACTTTCGATAATTTCATACCTAGACTCAGATACAGTTTCAAATTCTGATAGTGAACAACGTACTTGGATTTGGGGAAAAACGTCGTCATTAATTTACAATTTTTACCACGCGAGGGTGTATAGTGTTCTGGGCATAAGGGTAAATCTTTGTGTGTTTCGTGAAGTGCTACAGGATACTCTAAGTCTACTTCAAGAATATATCCTATAGGAGAATCGTCGGAACGAAAACGCGGTTTTTTATAGAAGGTGAAATCGAGTCTACATGTCGTTAACTTCCCTCTCCCCTATGATAGGGAGCTTTTTGTTGTAAAATTTGTTGTGAAATTTTTTTAGCTATACATTCGTTCTGGTACATAGCGGTTGTTGGTGACGGAATCAGTTTTGTGTAGATTTTTAATACCGCTAACAATATAAAAATGTTCCGTACCGGTCAGTCAGATATTATTTGCTTTATCTCTATAATTCAACGTCTTCTCCTGATCTATCAACTTATTGTGGTTCACAGAATCGTTAATCCTTCCAGTACAGTATGTTATCGCATTGTTCTAGAATATTCAGTACGCTATACAGCTTGGGCAATGTTATCGCACTGTGTGATATTTGATACGTTGTAATAAACATGCAACCAAAATTGCTGCCGGGCTGGGTGTTTAGATGATGAAGACTTCGAGGGTAAGTGTGTGTGTGTGTGTGTGTGTGTGTGTGTGTGTGTGTGTGCGTGCGTGCGTGCGTGCGTGCGTGCGTGCGTGCGTGCGTGCGTGCGTGCGTGCGTGCGTGCGTGCGTGCGTGCGTGCGTGCGTGCGTGCGTGCGTGCGTGCGTGCGTGTGTGTGTGTGTGACATTTTCCGTTGTTTGCATACGTTTCGAATTTTTCAGCATAATTGTGTGATCAGAGGCTGGTGACAGCACATTATTATTATTACGAATATCAAGTCCCGCTGTTCGAGCCGATTTAGGGGTAGGGTCGCGTCAGAGGGGGATCGCGGCGGCGGTCAGAGAGGAGATCGCGGCGGTCAGAGGGGGATCGCGGCGGTCAGAGAGGAGATCGCAACGATCTGACGTCAGAGGGGGTCCGCGGCGGTCAGAAAGGAGATCGCGGCCTTACCGTCAGGGGGTGGCCCGTCTTACGGGTGACTCAGATTCCAATCAATCAGGCATTCGAACCAACACCGCTAGGGGGTGGCCCGTCTAACGGGTGACCCAAATTCTATCCAATCCGGTATTCGACAGAGTACCGCTAAGGGGTGGTCCGACTAACGGGTGACCTAGATTACAGCCAATCAGGTATTCGATAAAGTACCGCTAGGGGGCGGCCCGACTAATGGGTGATCCAGATTCCAACCAATCAAACCCTTCCTCCATCACCCTCACACGGAAGGGTGCGCATGGGTGGGGGGTTTGCCTGGTAGCGCTACCAGGCATTGGTCCAGAACCCGCCTTGCCTATCTACTCAAAACTGAGGCGGTTTTTGGAAAATTCAGGAAATTTCCAACGTAATATGATATTTAAAAAATGTTTTTTCGACCTTCTAGTTGATTAATGACTATAAATGAAATTTCGACTATTTACTCAAGTGAAAGATTCGATTACGTGTACTCCGCTATTTTCAATGTAAGAAGCTTACGATTTCAAAAAATTGTCACTTGTTATCGATAGATTCAGGTTAAAAATCGTGACGCAAATCGATTTTTCGAGGCCCAAAACCTCTACGGTAATTGCGAGACTTACCCGTGTGTGTGTGGTGTGTGTGTGTGTGTGTGTGTGTGTGCGTGCGTGCGTGCGTGCGTGTGTGTGTGTGTGCGTGTGGCATGATTGATCGCGATTTATGCAGAACAAAGGGTCGGTAGAAGACTATCTATATATATATATTTGAATATTTATTTCTCTGATAAGAAAAGATGCAGGCTCACGTAAAATTCAATATTCTTGCGGTTGAAAGAAGTATTCATCACATAGAATAAAAATAACCCTATCTGCATATTAACCAATCTGCAGATGATTAAATCAGTTACGGAGCTTGCCTACAGCCATTGAGGAGTAGTGTTCAATGATGCTGTCCTTACGGCTCACTATTTTTTTTTTGTACAAAACTGAAACGAGTTTTCACTCTCCGCAAATTTCGTATGCCTATACCCAACGAGGCAGCGGCCGACGGGTCTGGAGAAACCACGACATGAGCCTCCCGCAGCTGTCATCCGATAATCTCGAAGTTTGCACAGCCACGATTGTTTTTATGAAAAGATTTTCCGTTAAAATGCCTAACTTTAAAATTTACGGCAGCATGGATGTTATTACTTATGTAGGTTAGCCCAACAAAGAAGTTGAAATCTGACGAGATATTGATAAACTATGAATTACTTCTTGTAAGGGACGCCGACGATCGAGTCGACCTTATCGTGATCACAATGATCGCGAGTTGTGTTTAGTGATTGAAATGAAAAATGTTCGCGATTCATTTATAGGTTCAATTACAGTGACATCAACGGTATTGAAGCATTGTAGATAGAAATTATACTGATTACATATTTGAAAAAAGGTTACAGTTCGATTAGAGTGAAGTCTCAATTCAACGTTATTGTAATAGTTTTAATTGTTGCAATAAAGTCTTAATTCCTATTCTAAACAAATATTATTTGAATAGTTTCAATTAGTTTATTAACTAGAATAATACTTAATAATCTTGTCTAGGCGATCAAATTAATTTCTAATTATAAAACGAATTTTGACAACCGCTGCTTCGTTGGGCATAGGCACACGAAATTCGCGAGAGTGGAAACTCGTTTCGATTTTGTTCAAAAAAAATAGTGAGGCATAAGGACAGCATCATTGAACATTACAAAGAGATGTTATATGGTTCAAATATTGTGTATGAAATACTGGCATATTCTATAAAAATACCTTGGCAAATGTCATCGTTACTAAAGATTCAATTAGGTATTTGTAACTGAATGCCAAACAATGAATAATATGAATTAAGTCACCGTTCCCCTGTGAAACCTCTTTTCACTAAGAGATATCAATGCATGCAATGTGACTGATCATAATAAATGAGCAAGATGAAGCTAAAGACTGAAACATGTAAAAAAACGATAATAAAGAGGCAATCTTGCCATGTAATTCTGATCATTTTTCTAGTTCAAGTGAATTGGATCAGTATTCGAGGCTTCGATAGTGAAATTATAGTCCTACGTAGCCTATGATCAGTTTGTTTCCGAAAGTTCACCGATGGAATATAAACTTGACAGTACTAATTTGCAATAATGTTCAATCATCAACACATCGCAATCTGAAGAAGAGTTTTCACTTTTATTTTCTGATTATTCAGCAACAGAAAATTATAATAAATTGTTATAAAAATTTTTTCGATTGGATCCTACAAAATTTCCTTTCAACATTTTTTTAACTTTGTTCTGTCAGCCCAAAGTTTTTTAGACAACCCATGCAACATAGCGAATTTTTCAAAGCCAATATCATAAGCTAAGAAAGTCTATAACTTCATCATCGGTGCGAGGCTCGAATGCTTATCAAACTTGAATTACTGAAATTATCACAATTACGTAGCCAAACAACTTACACCTCAACTCTTAGAGTGCTTGAATTTTTCTTCTTCAACATTATCAGAGAAATCTAGGAATCGCTCGGTAATACAGAACTTTGAGCTCAGGAAGAAGACACGAGCTCGATAGAATGAATGGAACAGCATGGGTTTCATGTTTTTATCCAAAGAAATACCTTTAGTTTGATCAAAATGTATGACCCCAAGGTGTGATACTCTCGTTAATAGTCTATTGATTATATAATTACATTAACATGACGCTAAATTTGTATCGAAAGTAAGTCTACGATATCTACGATAGAACCTAACGCTAACGGGGGTCGAGGCTTCTCATTACAGTTCAGCTGTCAGTTATCGATATCAACACAACTTTATCAGTGAAACACTTTCAATGGAACATAATAGTTAGATTTATGAAAATGAATCGTGTTCTGAAAAATACCATAGAAACGGTTAGGAAAATCAAGACGGGTACAAAAAGTTATGGAATCCCACAAAAGCACTTCGAGTGCAAAAACTTTGCGCCGAGTACATTAAAACGTAGTAGCTATCAACAAAAAGTTCTTAAAAACACAATCGAAGAAGGAGCATTTGATCTACAAAAAAATTGAAATCAATGGATATTGCCAAGTACAATTAAATTTGCTCACAATCAATTTATGAATGTGACCTTGTCTTAGTTTTGGTTGGTATTTACATCGCAATATACGTGACATGCGTAAGACATAAGGACATGCAACATACGCTCTCATAAGAAAAGATCAATTAAAATTGAAACCGTGCAACTATTTATTGTGCAACTAAATTGTTCTCTTTTGCTGTCCAGAATTCCGTCTCCTTATTGACTCCGTCTCCCCGATAACGGTGTCAAGTCCCTGCAAGTTCACAGAAACTGGACGATAGATATCTCGCCAACACGTCGAATACAAAACCATTGATGGAATAATTATTTCTATTATACGTTTCGTCAAATTATATTAATCCAGAGGCTTATTATGTAACTCCACAGCTATTATCACTGACGCATTATCGCGCTACAACTATAATGTCACTCTATACGTTAGACGAAACCCCGATTGGCAGTCGCGAACTGTTTTTCATGATTTCAGTGCTATTTTTGCAGTTATTTCTGCCATGAAGGTTACGGAATAAGCCCCCAGGTGTTACATAACTCTCAACGGTGTATTGGAAATAATTTATATTGTGATGAACAGAAGACACTGTCAGTCACTGTAAAGTAAGCGAACTGGTGAAGCAGGAGAGTCGTTCGCCAGTTACAGCTTGAGCAACTTCGGAGTGTAATAGTCAGTTCAAATTCCGAATTGTACGTATTTACTGTCGCAGACCTACGATATCTTTACAAAATATTCCATCATTAGCAAGTGAGTTGAGTTGCTGCGGCAAAGTTGGTATAGAATTCTACAGTAGCCGGTGACGATTGACGAGATAACGAAAAATTGTGTTCACAACAGATTCATATGCTTGAGAACGATTTAAATATTACTGACATATGACTGTTTTTTTTTTTTCTTAATATTTAATGTAAGATCAATGAATTTCAACTTAAAGGAAATTTGTTGTTAGCTATTATTAACATTAACCTTTCCAGCTCTACAACTCGAAAACCGTTGATCGGACAGCGTTTGCTCAGAGGAACCTTTTTGCCCTACAAAAGCTGTATACTCAGTTTTTCCAAAAAAATTCTTTGAATGCCGAAAAATCGAGTTGAAGCCGAGAAAAATTTTTTCCCGTGTTGTTTATATCGGAAATAGAATTTTTGAAAGAGTGAAGCCTCTAATTTACTTGGAATTTTTTTTCCAACGGGAATATTATTTTTTTCTTATAAATAATCAGATTTTCAGGTAGGACAGAATAAAAAAAAATATTGCCTAAAAATGAAACACCCTAATATATACATTTGAGTGTGGATTACGAAAATATAATTTTATTCCCTGGGTAAATTGGGCAATTTTCCACCACCTTCTAAAACTTTGATTGCTTTCTTTCACTGCAGTTTCGCACCGAATATACAACTTGTAAAATAACATTTCATTTGGTTGATTTAATAAAGGCTTAAGAATTCATTATTCGCAATTGAAAACTCTATTTGTTAATTATAAATGCTAGGACAATAGGAACGCAAAACTTCATTGAATAGATGTCAAATTTTTGATAGCTCTGCGCGAAATCGACGGTGTCTTCATATAACTATTTCCAGTCAGACTGATTATTTTTTCTGGATTCTGTTGATTCGAATTTTCCTAAAAACTCACATAATAATTTCTGTTATCACCTCACAAATTTCAAAGACTCATTTGCTTGAATTATTTTTGATCATACGATTTTGGGATAAAATCACCCTCTTTCGAATTGCTTATCGTACAAGATAAGATTTTTTAACTTTTTGCTAAGACTGAATTTCCATTCTACGTTTTATTGAGTAGTACGGGCATTTTACTTTTGTCCTCACATTAGCTACGGATATCAGTTGTTTTGAATGAGTTTTCTCTGAACATTATTGTAAACAGATAGAAAAGTAGTGGTCTGTATAATAAACAAAGAAATAGCAAGATAGAGAAAACATTGTCAGGCTTATTTCCCCTATTAGTCGTCTCGCATTGTCGTTTATCTGAGATGTCGATAACATGTGTTAATTGGACATTATATTAATTCAAAGGATTCACGTTGAATGATTATCGTTGTTTTGCTGCGGTAATATTTCATCACACATACATTATCGTTTTTGTCTGACCCTCCTTGAAAACTTGACTTTCAGCCCGCTTTACCGATTGGAAAGTGGCACTTTTCAGGCCGACGATTTGAGCGGCCGAACATGGATCTTTCCGCCCGCCTTAGCGGGCGAACATGAACTTTCCACCCGCTATAGCGGGCGCACATGAACTTTCTGCCCGCTTCAGCGGGCGCATATGAACCCCCTTCTCCCCCGCCCGGAAAGTCGCGTTTTCAAAGAGGGTTGGACAAAAAGTATCGTGTGCATCATGGGCGCTCATGCGGGGTTTGCAGTCCTCGACTTGGCTCGCGCGGTATTCGCCCTCGTAGAAGGGTGTTGGCAGCCCTCGTCTTCGGCTCGTGCTGCAAACTCCGCACTCGCGGTCGGGAATCGCCTACTTTCCGCCCTAGATACACAATGTACTATTCCATTTACGTACTGTCCACGGCTTTGCACGTCTGTATCATAAAACCCCATACTAAAAACAGTGTGCGATATTTCATATCTCAGTAGCTACCAGCAACGGAAAACGCAGAAGGGTCGAAGCTTTACGAGATGGTAGACTTGAAAGTTATTTTTCAACGTATGGTGAGAGAGAGAGAAAAAAAAATACGACTTGTACCATAAGCCATCCGAAAGAGGAAACCTTTGTAAGACTATGAACTAGTGTCTGAAATACATATGCGTAATATTTTTGTTTTGGTACGTTTGATTCGTGGTTCCCTGGCGTTTCAATGGATGAGTAGCTGAAACTTTGTTTCATTATGACATAAGTGCGTTGAAAATGCCACGACTTCGTCACCTCGATATTGAGTGGCAGATAATAATCGACGCACATGTAAAGTAGATAATACATACATATTATACGTACACACATAAATATTGTATTGAGTTGTCACTGTTTCTGGCGATACCAAAATAATCGTCATCAATAGCAACAATGTGTACCTACTACTTTGTTTGCAGTCGAACCCCAGGAAAAAATAATTTAGATCTACGTAGATCTACGTGTATACGTCTACGAAGATCTAGGCTAAAAGAGAGATAATCACCAAACGGTAAAAATTCGAAATTTCAATTTGAAAAGAGATCTTGACGGCTGGGAAGAACAGAAGTTCATTTCAAAATTTGGTTTAACGAGACATCATTTCAAATTTTGGTTCAACAGGTGTCCAACTCAAAATCAGATTTCAATCGCGACATTTTTTGAGGCTGTGTCACTGTCGGGTGAACGTTAGACCATTTGTTAAACGACAATTTGTTAAACATAAAAGTCTTATAGCGTCGTTGCAAATAATCTTAGGGTCATATAATAATATCATTTTGAAGAGCAAACCAAGACCTTTTCAATGACATGAATGATGTTGGTAAAAAAGTATATTTATTTTCATTCTTCATCGAACAAAAAGAAATAATAAAAATCCCCCACATTCAAGTCGCGATATTTTTTGAGCTGGGTGTCGTAGAATAATTTCAAAAGAAGTTTTGAAATAAATAATAAGAGTATATATTTTTGACTATTTTTCTTAAATCGACATTTCGACAATCGATCGATGCCGACTGGATCAATTTGAAAATTTCGTCAAATTCATATCGTGTATGGTAGTGATCATTATCTAGTCGATTTTGACCGGCATTTTTATTCTTTCGAATATCTCGGAAACGGAGTTTTCAATCGGATTATCCGTTTGGCAGGGGATGAATGACGAGCTATGAGTTCGAGTTAGCACGAAAATTCTAGGAAATAAAATCATTATTTTTTTTTCTTGTAAAATGTGGGCGTGTCATTTATGTCGACTTATATCAGAGTCTACGCATCGTTTTCGCAAAAACGAGGGTCAGAGCCCCATTTTATACAGAATTACGAACACACCCATCAAAAAACATTTCTGTTCCATGTAGAAATGAGGTCTGATTCTGAAAACTCGCAGTTCGTTGTTATTAGCGATTGTAAATTGTTGGAAAGCCATGATATTCTCAGTTCCCCGCATTGCCCAAGAGAGCGCAGCGCGCGAATCGTTGCATCTTCATCTGAACCAAGGATCAGAAGGAGAAAACAAAGTTACCACAATTCGCGAGCTGAGCTCTCCCTCTCGGGCAATGCGGGAACTAAGAATTATCATGGCTCTCCAACAATTTACAATCGCTAATTACAACGAACTGCGAGTTTTCAGAATCAGACCTCATTTCTGCATAAGACAGAGATGTTTTTTGATGGGTGTGTTCGTAATTCCGTATAGAATGGGGCTCTGACCCTCGTTTGTGCGAAAACGATGCGTAGACTCTGATATAAGTCGACATAAGTGACATGCCCACATTTTACGACAAAACAAAAAAAATAATAATTTCATTTCCTTGAATTTTCATGCTCACTCGAACTCATTGCTCGTCATTCATCCCCTGCCAAAAGGATAATCCGATTGAGAACTCCGTTTCCGAGATATTCGAAAGAATAAAAATGCCGGTCAAAATCGACTAGACCATCCCCTTAAGGGCAATCCTCAGTCGCCCACCGCCTTTTTGTCGAAAAAGGGACGGGGTTGACACATGTCGATTATTATCCGAACCCAGGCGTTGAAAACGCAAAAACAAAATGCATAGTGGTGATTCTATTCCAATTCCGAACATATACGTCCAAAAACATATTCGTTTCATGCGAAAATAGAGCTCTCAGACCGCATTTACATTTGTCAAGTGTGAATTTCCTCGGCGGCCATTATTATGCAGCTGTCCGCTGAGCTTCGCTGGCCCGGCTGGTAGGTGGCGCCACGAATATATCGCTCCGACGCAAGGATAGTACACTAAAGTATATAAAGAATCGTGAAATTCGCAGCCCCTCGTCATTATTAAAACTCAACAGAATAATCTAAATCAAATTCAATTTCTGTGCGTGAATCCGGATGGTTAGCTAAGATCACCTTCCTAATTTTGCAGACCCGAGAGTTTATCAAAACAAAGCTGGCGTTCCCAGGCTCAGTTTTATTGATATTCTCAATGCTGCTTCCTTCAGAGCCGCGCGGTTAATTGGACACTAAAGACACTCATCGCCTGGAAAACGCGGGGAGGTAAAATTCCTACATCACTCGACCAATCAGAATAAAATTTTGAGGATCAATGTATTATCTATGCAGAAAGTGGAGCAATTTTTTACTTTTTCAAAATTTCGAAAAAAAAAAATTGAAATTTTGAAAAAGTAAAAAATTGCTCCACTTTCTGCAAAGATAATACACCGAACCTCAAAATTTCATTCCGATCAGTCGAGTGATGTAGGAGTTTTGGGTCCCCGCGTTTTCAAGGCGATGAGCGTCTTCAATGGCCCCTTAAGCCAAGCCTGACACAAACTCAGACTCAGACTGCTTAGTGCGGAATTCGTCAGACGGAAATAACAATGTTACCGCTGCCCCTTCACCCCTTGCACTATAGCTAAAGCTGTTTATGACTAGCTTGATGTTATGCGGTGCTTAAAAGGAAAAGTAAAGGCTAATAATAGACTGGAACGATTCAACTCTGGTGTTATGGATTAGTATCAGTTTATAATAGAATAGAAATAATAATTCAAAATAATAAGAATGGTTGCAACTAGATTCACAGAAATAATACAGAAATTATAAAACTAACTGTGACTCGATATATTCATGAAGAAATTTTAAAATAATATGAAATGAAGCTACGGTTTGAGTTTCGGAGTTTTAGCGGAGTTTTGATCTTGTTTTGATTTAGTGTTGAAATTTGAGTTTTGAGTTTAATCGTAAGTATTTAGAATTCATAGAAAATAAAGTGAAGCTAAACAAAATATATGAATGTTGAGTTTACTGATTTATTAAATTATTTCAATAATTAAAATAATTTATAGCGTCATTAGATTTGTTTACTAGGACGCATTCTACGTTTGGTTTTGATTTGTGTAAATTTTGAACTGAATTTATATTGAATTTAAGTTCATCACTTTGATCAGATAAATTGTGTAAATGAAGCTATGTTAATGGCAACCGGATGCTCTAGCTCGGCTCCAAGCAAGCACAAGGACTTGAGTCAACCAGGACGCTTTGCCTAAGATTGCTGCTGAGTCGGCTCGCGCTTGCGAATTTATACCGTTTGTGACATCATACTTATTATGCGCAACGGCTGCTGCGTGGTGCACCCGATGTAAGCAGCCGTACGCGTTACAATTTATTATAAGGGTATTCTTTTGACTCTGTGATTATTTGATCAGTGATGATCACATGTGATTATGATCAAAAAGAACAACCTATTTTTGCGATAGTAGCGCTGTAAGGGGAATTCACGGAACAAAGCAGAACATAACCTTATAATAATACAACGAGTGATTTTATATCACGACGACATAGCCTGGAAGTGAAGTGCGTAGATATGACACAAGAACAAATCATCAATGAATTGCCATAAGTGAAAAATTTCGGTGAGTATATTGCTTGTGGTTGAAACAGAGATCATTAATGCAGTAGTGAAATGAAGTAAATGATGTAATGAATATTGGTGTTGTTGATGCAATGGGTTTGTGGTTGTAATCAATTAGGTTGATGTTTCTTAGGGCACCCTAGGAGACGATGCCATGCCAAATGTAATATCAAGCTCTTCAAGTTCTGACAATAGTAACAGTTTCAGCGATGATGAATTACTTCACCGTCAACAGAAAGTACGCATTGAAAACTTCATGAAAACAGTGACACAAGTTTCGAAACCACTTTAAACTACAGAGACAAACAGCAGAAACTCTTATTGGTAAGTACTCTAAAGTATTCCAAGTAATCCATCCCAAATTATATTTTTCATAGGATGTACAAGAATATAATACACAAATATAAGATGATCGTATGAATGTTCAAAATGGATTATTAAAATTACAGAAGTTGTTGTACCACTTGTTAGCTTCGATCCATCTGGCTGGGATAAAGTCTTTGCGGAAAAAGCGTCACTTGTAACGGTATGGCACCTCGCTAATAAGGAACTGCTTAGACAAATATCAGATAGATTTGATATTACGGAAAGTTGTGCTCATATGATAATAAAAGAGAGTAACAAAATTCTTTACAGTGAATAGTACTGAATACATTAGATGGCCGAATGAAAATGAGCTCCCAAATTTGGCCGAGAATTTTAGAAAAAAAAGAATATCCCTGAAGTCATAGGTGCTATTGATAGCTCACACATACCAATTAGAAGACCTACAATACATGAGAAAGATTATGTAAACCGAAAGGGATTTCATAGTATCCTCTTACAAGGTATTGTAGATCACAAGACGAAGTTTCGCAATATTTATGTCGAGGAACCCGAATCTGTACATGACGCTAGAATGCTGCGACAATCGAAGACCTATCAGATTGGGAATGAGATTCCTCACGGATATATTCTACTTGGAGACTCCGCCTATCCCATGCTGCGATGGTTAATAACTCCATATAAAGATAATGGAAACCTGACGGAAAATCAAAAAACATTTTACGAGCACTCAGATACAAGAATTGTCGTTGAGCATGCATTTAGAAAATTGAAAGGTCGATTTCGTAGACTTCAAAATTTTGGCAACAATGATGTGATAGTCATCAACTATTGTTTTGCAACAGTTTGCATATTGCATGATATTTGTATTAACCAAAATGATCTCGGAGAAGACTTGATTGATGAAAGTGATGATGCTAGGGTTATCAATGATGACGGTGGTAATGATGATGTTGTCCAAGATGATCGCGGATACAGAGATCGGTCGTTAGAAGCTATTATGAACAATGCATAAGAATTTTTTTTACTGTAAATAAGGCATGCATGGCAATGGACTAAAATTAATCAAACTATAGAAACTTTATGTAAATAAAAATAGATACGCTGTAACCGTTTATGTTTTATTATTGTTATATTATAATCTCTCTTTAAAATCGTATATATCTTAAAAAATATCATTGGTACATATATCACATTTTTTTCTTAATTTCAGTAATACATAAAAATATTTATCGTATAAACCACTAGCGTCGAGTTCAACTTTAATAAACAACCATGCCGTCCCATCATTTCGTATGACCACTTAAGGGCACAAGTTGTCCTCCTGGAAGGTATTGATTTTCATACTTATTGTCGTACACATTCCGTATAGATTTTTGTACTTACAGTCAATTGTGCCAACTTTTGTAATGTTTTTATTTTCATTTCTTCTAGCTCAAGGTGTCTTCTTTCAATTCCTATGCGTTCTACATGTCTTTTTTCTTTATTTTCATGGTCCAATTTTTTTTGGCATTCTCTATTAAATATTCCAGTTTCTTACAGAAAAATTCTCTATTTCCAGAATTTCTCCTTTTTGTACAGCATCGACTGCTTCCCCAGTTAGTCTTTTCTTAGAATCACGTTGAGTTTCTGAAGAATGTTGATAGGTGATGGTGAAGATTATTAGAGATTACACATAATGACCTACATATTAAGTTTGACAAAAATACCAGTGAGAAATCTGACATAGTGTGAGGATCTCTTTAGTTGAAAATATAGTTTGATATAATAATCATTCGATAGTGATTTTTCAAGATTATCAGGTGAATACGATTTTGTTCCAATATTTGACGCATAATTTTAGAAAATTCACCACCAATTTGGCAATTTTTGAGTATTTCTAAAGATTCTTGTTTCTGGCTACGTAGAATCCCACATTCTGTCGACTTAGACATAAGAATCCGAAAAATTTGCGAAATTGCAAAAGCTAGAGCGATTTGAACCATAAAACCAAAAGTCGTTCTTCTCAAAAGGCCCTATTTCGATTTTTAGAAAAATTTAGTATGTTTTGGTGGGGAGTATACACTATATATCCTATAAACGATAATATAGATTTATTATTACTTTTCGAGATATCGATTTTTTCGATTATTTTTATTTGGTAGCCGAATTTACTAGGTTGCACACGCTCCTGAGTGGTATAAGAAATAAGAAGATCTCTCTTGAATATAATTCAATTCCTCATTATTTCTGCAGATGCAAATTCCTGGGAAAATAATACAATATCAGTATTCGAATTCTGTAGAAACTTTCGTCAATGAATTCGCTACTTGGGATTGCATGTGAAATTTATTTTTCAACCCTAATATTTTGGAGCAAACACGAGAGGCCAACATTTGATTACTACAATTATTTTATTTTATCATTCTTTTCAATTCTGTAAAATGAAACACTGGTTGTTATTCTTTTCTTTGTATTTTTATTAGTATTTTCCTCGTCAAATTCATGAATAATAGAAATAAATTCAAGAAAAATGCCTAACTTATACAATAAAATAATAATGATAATAATCGAATGTTGGCCGCTTGTGCTTGTTCCAAAATATTCGAGGTGAAAAATAAATTTCAGATGCAATCCCAAGTAGCGAATTGATTAAAGAAAGTTTCTACGAAATTCGAATACTGATATTGCATTAATTTTGTAGAAATTCGCATTTGCAGCAAATATGAGGAATTGATTTATATTCAAGAGAGATCTTTTTACTCCTTTTACCACTCAGGAGCGTATACAACCTTGTAAATATGGCTGCCAAATGAAATTAATGAAAAAAATCAATATCTTGAACAATAATAATAAATCGATATTGTAACAAATGCGGACTGGTGATCCCTGCAATCGTGCGTCTTGCCACCCTCGCTACGCCGGGCGGCAAACCTCGCACTCGAGCGATGGGATCACCAACTTTCCGCATTTGTTACGTAATATACTATTTTAACACGAGGTGTGGGAAGGAAATGAAACAATGACGTAACATAGCAACGAACTCGTTTTAGTTTACAATGCAAAATTTGTCATATTACGGTTCAGTACGGGGAACAATCACTTTCACAGGCATGGAAAAACGCACTTTCCACACGCTGTGTTTAAAATTGTACATTTCCTTACAGGTACGGAAAGGCTTTTTGACGAAACTCGTTACAGCACTCGCCTTTGGCTCGTACCGTAAGCCCTTCGTTTCGTCAAAAAGCCTTTCCGTACACGTTAGGGACTATATTTTTCTCCACGAGTGCCGCGATCAAGCGGTGAATGTGCGATTTTGAGGTTGGAGTGAAGAAAAAAATATTACGGTATTTCATACACCGTAATATATCAGATTGATTTCAAACGTTCATTCTTTACAATTATTATATGTATTGCGATATGCGTAGGTCAAAGTACGTTTGTTAGTCGCACAATGAACGTATGTACATCATTTTAGTTTATTAGACGTATAAAATTTGACGTATATTAATTGTCGTAGAAAATTAAATATTCAACGGTTATACACATATGTATAATTATTATATGTGAATTACATGCTATAAACGTTTGTCAAAGCTGTTTATAATATGAGTTTTTGAAATATATAAAATACATTTATTACACGTTTTAACGCGCTTCGTGTGGCTGGCACCAGGCAGCGATCTCCTCTTGCGATTAAAATACTCCAACCATCTTATGGTAACCCCGAGCGGCTGTCTGTATGAGCGTCAATAACCATTCTCTGTTTATTATGTAGTGACCCACACTAGCTTAATAAAATTTTGTGTTTGAGACGTGTACCTAAGCAAGCATGCAAATATTTGTTCGTCATGCGGACATTTGTCAATTTTTTTAACGGTAGAGTTTAAAGTATCTGAAACGAATAACGTGTAATAGACGTGTAATAAACATTTAATTATTGTATTCAAAAAACGTTCCATATATGAGTCAAAATTCTGTTCAAACGCTCGATAAACCTAATGGCTATACATTTAACCAAAGTTTTCGAATACGAATTTTTTACGAAAAAATTGTTTATTCCAACCGTATATTATCTGGATATCAATAATGTTTTACGAATATGATAAATGAACAGAAACCAGGGCGGCTTTTTGAGAAGAACGAGTTTTGGTTTCCTGTTTCAAATCGCTATATCTTTTGCCATTTTGCAAATTTTTCAGATTCCAATGTCTGATTCGATAGTGTGTGAGATTCTACGTACCTAGAAACAAGAATTTTTAGAGAAGCTCAAAAATTGCTAAATTGGCGGTGAATTTTCTAGGATCATGCACCAAATATTGGCACAAACCCGTATTTACCTGATAATCGTAAAAAAATCATTATCGGGCTTACAAAAACATTTGGATTACAATAAAATATACATGTCTACTAATTTTGCGCAAGAAACAACATACCTCAGTTACGAAAGATTATGGAATATGTTTTCCCTTGACCTGCATGACTTGAGATGGATTCAGCCTCAAGAATATTGTATTTTATCTGAAGTAGAACTTCAAATATTTTTAATAAATTAGCAAATTTGAAAAGAAACATAGCGCTCTCACAGAAAAATGGCGGTTTATATGTTCAAGTTGATTCCAACGGGTTTTACACGATTCATACTAAAACTGATATTTTTATCAAAAGCCTAAGGGTTTTCCTCACATGCTTTTGCCGAAGCTCTGTCTATAACGAAGATTGACGATAAAGTCTTGTACGTACTCACATAAGAATAGAAATTTTCAGTCGAGTTGGTATTAACGATTTGAATCAAGTTGTTGCGCTGTAATCATTTACAGCAGTAATTTTGATTACGTGAACCTTGTCAAGGAAGATTACATGAATACATCTTTTTCAACTGGAGCACGTTGAACAAAATTACTTACAATTCTACTGGGCTTGCAAAAATTTTTACGTTTTGATTCAACTACAGATTCCGTACCTGATTCACGTTCTTTCAATTACAATAGATTCCTCTGAACCATGGGGCTTTTGTCAAGCCACTTTGTATTTCAACTGCTGGGAATACTCGTTGCCATTGTCATTGCAGCATATGTCTACTTGAAACATGTGACTTACAACTACTGGAAGAATAAAGGAATCAGTCAGACCAAGTCTGTCGTTCCTTTTGGCAGCATGTGGCCTATCGTCACGGCAAAATTGTCAATCGGTAAGAAAAACGATGTTGAATTTTTCCTCGTACCTCTGTACCGCGATCTTTGATGCTATAGGTGTAGAAGTGTAATCCATATAAGTTTGGTATTTTTATTGCAGGCGAATGTTTGCGTGACTTGCACTTGCAGTTCAAGGATTGTCCTGTGTTTGGATTTTATTCGTTCCACACACCTTCGCTAGTGATCTGTGACCCCGATCTAGTGCGTTTTGTGCTTACCAAAGAGTTCTCGCATTTTCAAAACCGTGGAATGTACTTTAACGAGGAAGTTGATCCTCTTTCGGGTCATCTCTTTATGGTGCCTGGTGAAAAATGGAGAAATTTGAGACTCAAGTTTAGCCCAACATTCACCTCAGGTAAAATGAAGTACATGTTCGCCACGGTCAAAGAATGCTCCGATAATCTCGCTCAGTGCGTAGCCAAAGAAATAGAGAACCACACAATTATCGAAGTCAAAGACCTCATGGCGAGGTAAGTTGCCTTGATGCGATGTCATAGGCTTGCCTCTAGGCTAGGCATTGCATGTTCAATAGTGCTATCCAGTTCGCGTTAGTGATGCGCAGATTTCGATGATAATCAGAATAAGTGACACGCCTACACTTAATGATGCATAGAAAATAAATTTTCCTCAATTTCGATGAATTTTGCGTGCTGGATCGAACCCATTCGTTCGATTCTTTAATTAATCGTCAAATAAATCCATACTATATAATTTTTGATCACCGTTTAGTAGTTTTTCGCAAAATTATATTGAGGCCGGTTAGGTAGGCCTATAGCATCGCCTTGATGAGCCAAAGATCTTGATGTTATAACTAGCATGACATTTCATTCAACGATTGATTTGGGTGTAGATTCACTACTGACGTAATCGCCTCAGTTGCTTTTGGAATTGAGTGCAACAGCCTTCAGAATCCGGATGCGGAGTTTCGTGTATGGGGCCGGAGAATCATGGAGTCGAAACCAATAGTGAATGCAATGATGATATTGTGCCCGTCATTGCTGAAACTTTTCAACATCGCAACGACTCCTAAGGAGGTTACCGATTTCATTATCCAGGCTTTCAAGGAGACTGTGGAGCACAGAACAACAAATGACGTGATGAGGAAGGACTTTCTAGACCTCGTAATGCAGCTGATGAACAAAGGCTACGTGCAAAGTGACAGCAATAAGGAACCACTTGATGACCCAGGTAATCTAATTATTACTTCTATTCGGGATGACTCATACCGTAAGGATTCTCACTATTGAATCGCATTTCAGAGGCTACCACCGAGAAGATCACAATGCTCGAAGGAGCCGCACAAGTCTTTATCTTTTGGGTTGCTGGTTTCGAGACGTCTTCTTCAGCCGCGACTCACTGTCTTTACGAGTTAGCGGTGAATCAGCACGTGCAGCATAAGTTGGCTGATGAGATCGACAAAGTGTTGGAGGAATTTGGAGGCCTTACTTACGAAAGTCTCAATGCGATGCCTTATCTTCACAAAGTAGCATGTGGTCAGTCTATAGAAAGAATTATTCATTACTTTCTCGTCGTTTCAAACTCGTGATTGATTTTCCATCAACGTTGTCTAATATGTTCGAAAGAGACCCTGAGAAAGTATCCTTCACTCCCAACCCTGAACCGAGAGTGCAACCAAGACGTTGACTTGCCTGGAACTGGCATCCGTATTACGCAGGGAACCCCAATTGTCATTTCAGTATGGGGGCTTCATTCGGACCCCAAAACATATCCAGAGCCAGATAAATTTGATCCGGAACGTTTCAGCGAAGAAAATATCGCCAGTAGACACCGATACTCTTATCTACCCTTTGGCGAAGGACCTAGAAATTGCATTGGTAAGTTCTCGTCTGCAAAGCTCCCAATAAGATATCTGACCCTCGCACAGTGGTCTCAAATCCCTAGAAGGCGAACATAATTCCGAATTCGGGTGAGAGTTCGTACTGAGGGTGTTCGGGATCGCAGATTTCGAATCCGAAGTCAAAATTTGGAAAAACAAAATGGCGGATCCGAAATGGTGGAAAATTTCTTCAAAAACGTGTTTAATTCGGATGAGAGTCTGTACTCGGGGGTTTTTGGGGTCGCTCATAACGAATCCAGAGTCTCACTTGGGAGAAACAAAATGGCGGATCCGTAACGGTGGAAAATTTAATATTCCCGTTTAATACCGGTTGCACGAATTTGCTCTTTCGTCAAAGAAATTTCTTTCGTATTATCCGGAGGATCTGTAAGAATTTTCACCAATTTCCTATAAACAATATTTCAGACGCAATAACTACGAGGAACTGCTGGAAGTGCACACATGTTCACACAAAATTATAATAGAAGCCAAATCTGCGGCTATCTGCAACTAGTTTTTGGATATGTTTTGAAAAAATGTCTAAGCAACAGTGTCCAGTTGGTTTGAGCGCTCTACCCGACCCCACTTTTGATTTATTACTATTATTACCGGGAATTTCTTGAACGTAACCAAGGAAACCTCCACCACCTTTATTAATGATTTACTATTTTATATATTCTTAATAATATTTTTGAGCAAGACACTCGAATTGTACTTACTTTCCGGAGAGGAATTTATTTTGTAGAATGTAAATCCGGTCACTTTTGACTAATCTACACGCATCTAAACTTTGATAATATTTCGGCGCGTGACGAAAAAACACTGCGGCAGGCTCGATGCCCACGAATGAAATGCATTCCTGAGCCAAGTAGGGACGCTTCGCCTTTCTTAATGGTCATAATACGTACTAGGTGTACCACTACAACTATTCCAACCATTAAGAGTCCCTAGAAAATTTTTTTTCGGTTCCTGTTCGCTTTTCAAGGATTTGGGCCGAATATGCATTGATCAATTTCTGTCTTTATTTTAGGTATGAGGTTTGGCTTGTTGCAAATGAAAATTGGTGTAGTCAGCTTGCTTGCGAAATATCGCTTTGAGATGGGACCGAATACTCCAGTGCAACTTCGAATGGATCCAGGGAATTTTCTTCTCTGTCCAAAGGATCGAGTAGAGCTCCGAGTCACGCGAAGATGAAACGATGACAAATATGTTTCCACAATCTTCTCATTTAAGTTCGTGCACTAGAAAAAAAAATCTTGTTTTGAGCATTCAGTACTTGGGTGGTAGTTACGAAATTTACTTTTGTACTAGTAATTATACTCATACTCATGATGTATTGTTGTTTGATGGAAACTTTGTTAACCCTCGCATGCCCCAATGGGGTCTGAGAAACCCGAAGAAAAAACGTAAAATCAACATTTTTTCGCTTTGCTCGAGAAAAAATATTTGTTAAACAAGTATATCTCAGAAGTTCTTAGCTTTTACGATTCGGTCAATGCATAGTCAGATTTCTCGACTAATTGACTATCGATTATAAAAAAAGGCATCGAAATATGACTATTTTTCTCGGAGTCATGATTGAAAATCTGAATGGGGTCCCACAAACCCGAGTGTGGCGAGTATGTTTTCAATTTAATGGCAACTTAGGGTCTAAAAGTTTATAATTATGAGATATTGTAATGAGATGATACAGGAGTAATTGAGCTGCTGAGTCGGCTGTTGCTGAGGGCCTTCGTGTAAATTTTACCCAACACGAATTACTGTATGAACTAAAAATAGACGAATTTATAGCAAAGTATGTTTTATTTTCGTAGGTCGATAATCTCCCAATACTCGTTGCGTTAGATCCTTTGGCCAAAGCAATATGAAATTTATTGTGAAATTTACAACTGAAAATCGTAGAGAATTTTTTCAGTAACTAATTACTCCATCACTAATATTAATGTATTTTTAATACATATTTACATAACTCAAGTTTGTGTAGTATTATATTTCGATCTAATGTTTTTGTATGAAATTCGTCGATTGGCGTTTGGAATTTTCCAAAGTTTGTCTCGGCATTCAGTATACAAATGAAATCTTTTACTTTTCGTTACTGTAGTGAAAAAAAAGTATTGTATTCTGTCGGAAAATAATAAGCCTACGGATGATGTCACCGACTTTCTGAAACCACTATGATACTCGAATCTTCTCTCCGAACAAATGTCTGTGTGTCTGTCTGTTGTAGCCAAATATACTAGCCTGGTAATCTCAAAACCAGCTTGACAGAAAAATTTCGAATTTCACAGGGTTATAGGGTATTTTCTGACGATGAAAAATTACTGTGTTGCATCCAGATTGAACGATCGATGTGGCAGAAATAAATCATTTTATGAATTTGTCATTTTCAACAGAGTCGAAATTACAGTTGACAGTGAAATCATTATTCGCCTACAAAGGCTATAATTTACACTCGCTGACGTTCACTCGGCAAGTAACGAGGTGCGCACCGTCTGCTGCACGGACCAGGGCCCAAGCCAAGGGCATCCCACGCCGGCAGCCGGAAGACCGCGTGCCCCATCCTCAGCGCCGTGGACCAATATGGACCGCGCGCTGGGGTATAAATACGGGAGCGCTCAAACGGTCTGGTATCATTTGCCACTCTAACACCAAGGAGTAACAACCAAGCCTACCACAAGCCAAATAAAAGATATCACCAAGAAGACGAATGTTGTCTAACGCACTACAACCTACCCAGCCAGACCGACCACCTGCCTCCCAAACTACTGCTCCTCCAGCACCTAGCCTGTTGTAGCTTAGCGTTAATCAACTTGCTGAATCAGCTCCGCTGCTTCTAGAAGACCTGGAACGGCTCCAAGCCACCAAGGCCTATACCGAGGCTGCACTACCCTTATTTGTAAGATAGCCCATAAAGTGATAGGAAATTCTCCAAGTATTACTTTTACCAGAGAGGCTATCAAAAAACTAATTTACCAGATCAAAAAACTCTTACCATTGACGATTCTCCAAAGCATAGATGACGAACTTGGTTTGTCAGATAGCTTGGGTAACCATAAATTCAACTTAATTACTGATATACTTAGCAAGTGTTTTCGCATTATTTTAAAACATAAGGCTAAATCTATGAAGGGTATAGTGAACCGGGTGAGAAGTCATCTTTGTAGAACAGTAATATTTAAGAACCAGTAGATATAAGATAGGGGCCGAAATAAAATTTAAATTAGCTTCAATTTTTTTATATGTTTATTATAAAATATTACATTTTATAAATGAAATTTGATGAATAAATTTGAAAAAAAAAAGAATAACAGAAAAAACAAAGAATAATACAATATTTCAATAAAATTAGAATATGAGAGCTTATAAAACAGTTTTCCACGAGTGAAAACTCGACATTTCCTATCACAAACTTAATTTGTTTTCTTCTTAATATAAACACTTTATATCAATGAAATTTTTTTAAAAACACACCGACGAGTGTTATATTTTTCAATTCAATCATTGAAAACTATTAACGATTTCAATAGAGCTATATTCACAGAAATAATTCTTGACGCATTTATCTAAGTAAAACTGATCGTGAGACATGCAATTAAGTATACATATGTATACAAGAATAGCTGGATAGACGCGCGTAGCTACCCCTCTCGTGGCGCCACTCCATGGGAAGAGCGACATATAGGACGGGAGAATTATCATCTTCTCTCCTTCAGAGAACTGCTTCAAGTCCGCTCACGGGACGTTCACCCTATTTCTATATCTCTAGGGTTTGGGGCCCATTTGATTCAATAGGAGTGCGCAGTGGTGCTATTGAAATAAAAATAATTTGCTTAATGAAAAATCTGATCAAAATTTTTCATAACATAAAAATTTGGTAGATCTCATGACCTTCGATGTTTTCAAGATTCAGAGATTATAGCATAATTTTTGTCAATAATCAGATAATTTTCAAGTTTTTGATCGTACATCTTTTTATCGTACCCATCAAATTTTTGTAGCAGATTTTTTTCTAGAAATACTTATCTTTTTAGACATCTAAATCTGCAGTGCCTTCACGTCAATTTGGGACTCACTTCTCAGTTGATCATCCTTTTTCGATCCTGGGGTCTTATTTCACACTGTTTTTCTTGAGTAATGAAAATTACCATTCGTTTGACTTCGTAACTGACAATAAAACACGAAAATTGACAAACATGTGGACACTTAACCTCAAAAAGAATTGAATCGTAGCCATGTGTTTTGTCAATGGCAAGCTTCGATTACAATTTGAAGGAATATTAAAAGAAAACAAATATCTGTGAAAATGATGATTACCAAAATTTTCAAAATCCCAAAATCAAATTTCCTAAATAGTGAGATATCAGTGTTGACGGTGTTCTACAATATTCATGAGACCAATATAAGGGCTTAATCTGGATGCGACGCAGCAATCTTTCATCGTCAGAAAATACCTTACAACCCTGTAAAATTTGACATTCTTCTGTCGAGCCGTTCTTGAGATTACCAAGCCAGTATGTTTCGCAAGGAAGAGTTGAGTATTATTGTGGTTTCAGAAAGTCGGTGACATCATTTGCTGGCTTATCATTTTTCGACAGGATACAATAGTTTCCTTTCACTAAAGTGACGAAAAGTGAAAAATTTTATTTGTATACTTGATTTCGAGAAGAATTTTGAGAAATTCCAAACGACAATATACGAATTTCATACAGAAACATTAGATCGAAATACAATACTACACAAACTTGAGTTATGTAAATAATTAATAAAAATCTATTAATATTGGTGATGAAGTTAATAATTACTGGAAGAACCCTCCACAATTTGTAGTTGTGAATTCCACAATGAATTTTACATTGCTTTAGCCGAAGAATCTAACGGAACGAGGATCCCGGGACTATCGACCAATGAAATTAAAACATAGTATGCTATAAATTCGTCTATTTTTAGTTCTCACAGTAATTCGTGTTTGGTAAAATTTACACATAAGCCCTCAGTGACAGCCGACTCAGCAGCTCAATTTAATCCTTTTTCATCTAATTTCTATATTCCGTAATTATAAACTTGTAGACCCTAAATTAATTCATATTGCCCTAAAATTGATTTTTTTTTTTTTTTTTTTGATACTACATTACAAAATTCGTTGCCTCAAATTACAAAAAGTGTGCACACTTCGTCCAAAACTTCATTCCCAGTCACCAATTTTTCTTTAATCGATGTATGTTGATTGCCGTACTTTTTTACTCCAAACCAAATATTTCGTCAGGTGTACGTGATTCTTGTCTGAATAATTCTTACAGCATTGTTTGCTTGTTTATTTTGTAACTTTCTACTTACAGTGTCAACGAAGTTTCCATCAAACAACAATACATCATGGGTATGAGTATAATTACCAGTACCAAAGTAAATTCCGTAACCACCACCCAAGTACTGAACGCTTAAATTAGAATTTGTTTTCTCAGTATACGAATTTAAATTAGAAGATTCTGAAAACATGATTCTCATTGTATCATCTTCGCGTAATTCGGAGCTCTACTCCATCCTTTGGACAGAGAAGAACATTCCCTGGATCCATTCGAAGTGACACTGAAGTATTTGGTCCCATCTCAAAGTGATATTTCGCGAGTAAGCTGATCAGACCAATTTTCATTTGCAACAAGCCAAACCTCATACCTAAAACAAGGACAGAAATCGATCGATGGTCAGATATCTCACTGGGAACTTTGCAGACGAGAGCTTACTGATGCAATTCCTAGGTCCGTCACTAAAGGGTAGATAAGAGTATCGGTGTCTACTGACGATATTCTCTTCGCTGAAACGTTCTGGATCAAATTTATCTGGCTCTGGATATGTTTTGGGGTCCGAATGAAGCCCCCATACTGAAATGACGATTGGGGTTCCCTGTGTAATGCGGATGCCAGTTCCAGGCAAGTCAACGTCTTGATTGCACTCTCGGTTGAGGATGGGGAGTGAAGGATACTTTCTCAGCGTCTCTTTTAAACATATTAGACAACGTTGATGCAAATTCAATTAGGAAATGACGAAATAGTAATTAGGAATTCTTGCTATGGACTGACCAGACGCTACTTTGTGAAGATAAGGCATCGCATTTAGACTCTCGTAAGTAAGGCCTCCAAATTCCTCCAGCACTCCGTCGATTTCATTAATCAACTTAAGCTGCACGTGCTGATTCATCGCCAACTCATAAAGACAGTGAGTCGCGACTGAAGAAAACGTCTCGAAGCCAGCAAGCCAGAAGACAAAGACTTGTGCGGCTCCTTCCAGCATTGTTATCTTCTCAGCAATAGCCTCTAAATTGTAATTCAGTCTTGAGAATCTTTACGGTATGGGCCATTCAGGATAAAAGAAATTAATAGATTACCTGAGTCATGAAGTGGTTCCTTCTTGTTGTCACGTTGCACGTAGCCCTTGTTCATCAACTGCATTACGAGGTCTAGAAAGTCCTTTCTCTTTACATTATTGGCTGTTCTGTATTTCACAGTCTCCTCGAACGCTTGGATCATGCGATCGGAAACCTCCTTGTGAGTCGTTGCGACGTTGAACAGTTTTAGCAATGATGGACACAACATCATCATTGCATTCACTATTGGTTTTGACTCCATGACCTTTCGACCCCATACACGAAACTCCGCATCCGGATTCTGAAGGCTGTTGCATTCAATCCCAAAAGCAACCGAGGCGATTACGTCAGTAGTAAATCTACACCCAAATCAATCGTTCAATAAATTGTCATCCTACTTATGATGTTAAGGTCCTTGGCTCATTGAGTGGCCATCTATCTAAGTTGAGAGGCTATCTAAGTGGCCTCAATATAATTTTGCGAAAAACTACTGAACGGTGATCACAAATGATATGATATGGATTTATTTGACGATAGAGAAGAAAAATTCATTTCCTATGCATCGTAAAGTGTAGGCGTATCACTTATTCTGATTATCATCGAAATCTGCGCATCACTAACGCGAACTGGATAGCGCCATTGAACATGCAATGCCTAGCCTAGAGGCAAGCCTATGACATCGCCTCAAGGCAACTTACCTCGCCATGAGGTCTTTGACTGCGATAATTGTGTGGTTCTCTATTTCTTTGGCTACGCACTGAGCGAGATTGTCGAAGCATTCTTTGACCGTGGCGAACCTGTACTTCATTTTACCTGCGGTGAATGTTGGGCTAAACTTGAGTCTCAATTTTCTCCATTTTTCACCAGGCAGCATAAAGAGATGAGCCGACAGAGGGTCAACTTCCTCGTTGAAGTATATTCCACGATTTTGAAAGTGCGAGAACTCTTTGGTGAGCACAAAACGTACTAAATCGGGGTCACAGATCACGAGCGAATGTCTGTAAAACGAATAAAATCCAAACACAGGACAATTGTTGAACTGCAAATAGAGGTCACCCAAACATTCGCCTGGAATAGGAATACCAAAATTATATGCATTACACTTCCACACCTATAGCAGCAAATATCGCGGTATTCGCTCCGTGCGTGACTGCAGCGCCACGTAACGTATGAACTAAAGGGCGATATTTGAGGGACAGTGACAATATAACTCTATGGGACTTCGCAATTAAAAATTGTTGTTTTTGATTTTAATAAAATTCTATGTATCTAGGTATGAAAGAAGTGAAAAATTTCATTTATTCTTATGATGTATTTTTATTAGTTCAGCTTAAAAAAGAAGTAAATATGATCAATAAAGAATTGCTTCAATAACAAAACTCAGTGAAAATTACAGTTTGTCTATTCGGTTCAGTCATTTCGCGCGCGGCCGTCAAATCGCGAATAAATTTAGAAGTCAAAACATTAGTATCTTCAAAATGGAGATTAAGTATCACGGATATCAAAACAGATCGGCATGATGTTTTTTGAATGAGATTTATAACCGGCAATTTAAGATAGTCCCAACTCTTACCGAGTGACTAAACCAAATAGACAAGCTGTAGGTTAATTAAAGTCAAAGTATAAAAAAAAAACGAACATTAAATATTAACGTGAAAATAAAAATTGCTATTTTAAGTTAAATTATTATACATTCGTAAAATTAATTCATATTTTCTTCAATTTTAGTTTCAAATGAAACATTGAATTAATTATTAAGACAGGATTCCGATCAATCAGTCACAAAATCCTCTTCAGATTTTTTGCCTCCAATGAAATCATCACTGAAAATATAATCATGTAGTTTTGGACACCACGGCGATCCATCGACACTTAATAAAAAATTAAATAAAATCATTAATAAATTCTCTTATACGAGATGTATACATGATTCTATTATGACACTGAATGTAATAGACATCAGACAATTTTTAGATATTGAATAAATAATTTCAGAATGGAAATAAAAAATAAGATAAAATACCCATGGATAAATGTTTAACACCTCAAAATGCAAAAGTTTTAATTTTTTTTCAAAAATAATAATTAATTGTTTATAAAAAAAAAACCTATACATCTTCTGATGCCTGTTATTTACTGCAGTGTTACTGTTATTATAGAAATAAAGGTTATGGTAGTACCCACTGTTTCCGTCTGATTGCAGCTATCCATTTATTTCTTTGATTTAATTTCGATTTTGCAACCGGGAATTTTCAAAATCTACACTCGTTTTTATTGCTAGTATTTCGACAATTCACAACACAGCAATCCTGGCTGCTCATTCTATTTCTTTTAATTATTTTTGATTTTAATCAAAATCAACACGTGTATTTTGATACACCAAAAGTATAAAATATCGAAGTACTTAAAGTATCCGTAGCTCACGCTGGCGTCGATTTTGTTCCCCCTACCATGACTTCGCACGGAGCGAATAGAAGTACGAGAGGAAATTCAACATGGTTTTTCTCACCGATTGACAATTTCGCCGTGACAATAGGCCACATGCTGCCAAAAAGAACAACAGACTTGGCCTGACTGATTCCTTTATTCTTCCAATAGTTGTAAGTCACATATTTCAAGTAAACGTATGCTGCGATGACAGTGGCAATAAGTATTCCCAGCAGTTGAAATACAAAGTGGCTTGACAAAAGCCCCATAGTTAAGAGCGTTATATCGTGATAATCAAAGGAACGTGAATCAAGTACGAAATTTGTAGTTGAATAAAAACGTTCGAAGAAACGAACGCAGAAATTCAAAAAATGATTTAAGTGATATACATATTCTGCAGGAGCTGTTTTTGCGTGTAAAATACACTACAATAAGTTGCGATTTCATTCTTGTACAATTGAGTTGGTTGGAGTTGAAAATGTGATATTTCTCGTAACAATTTTTTGAGGATCTGCGACCTAAAATACCTCTTACATTGATAAATATAATAAATTGCATGTATTTAAATCGCCAAACTTTGTGCGGGCAAAAATCCTTGATGGATAGATCGCTCCCTAGATTAAATCCTAATATTACCTTTCTAGTTGATATATTCAATCACACAATTTTAGAAAGGATTGACCCTATAAAATACTCGTTATGAATTCATTATCATTTCGTATTGAGGGCCCTGTATTTAAAGATATTGTATGATAATAAAAATGATTTTTAAACAAATTTAAAAGTAAAATACATTTTGAATTATTTTTATTTCTTTCAAAAAAAATCGAGGAAAATTAAAAATCCAGAATAAATAAACGATAAATAGTCCCTCCGTAACCTCAACTCTGAAATAGAATTTCATTCATCCGGTGTCAGACTAACAAGGTTAGGATGTCTGGGGTCGTATATTGATTATTTTAATTTATTTCTTTTATTTTTTTCAAAAAAATCAAGGAAACTGAAAAATATGTCCAGAATAATTAACCGACCGATATTCCCTCCGTTAACTGAACACTGAAATAAAATTTCATTCATCCCATATTTAGATCTGACGCCAACTATCACACACAGGACGTGATGTCGTCTGGGATCCTGTACCGATTATTTGAATTAACTTCTATTATTTTCTCCTTACAAAGAATCAAAAGAAATTAAAAATATGCACAGAGAATAAATAAACGAGTAATAATGTTCTCTCGTAACGTAAATTCAAGATACGATTTTATGTATACTACGTTTACAGTTTAGTTTAGCTACGTATGCGATCCCATATTGATTATTTGGATTTTTGTCCAGCGGGAGCAGCATTTACATATTTACGTAAAGTGACAGAAGAAACCTTCACCAGCACCATCGCTGAGTTTATGTACAGTAGACTCCCGTTAAGTGCTCATGCTCGGGGCTGTAGACAACCTAAATTCGGAGAAATGCACACTTAAATGGAGCCCCCACTACGCTTACTAGTTCTCGGAAATACTACACAGTATAATGGAACTAACAAAAGAATAGGCGATTGCAACCACATCACCCATAGAAAGACGGCGCAAGAGTGGGGGATCTGTCGATTCTGCGAAATATGCCGAAAACGTCGAAATTCCACCAAAGCGAGCACTTAACGGGGGAACACTTAACGGGAGTCTACTGTACAAGTATACTCGGTGCAAGGTCGGTACAACGTGTCACCAAGCCAAAAGTCGGTTTTTCTGTTTCAAGTAACGGAGAATCGTCAATTTTGAGCCATTTAATAATTAATGAAATGCAATTATGCTCAAAATGTGTGGTTTTTCATTGCGGAGGGCCTGATTATTTCGAAAATGTGATTATCTACGGCACCAGTGATTAATCTTACGGTATATGTGGTGGTATCTGAATTTGTGAAAATTCTTGTACAGTTTCGAAAAAGTGAGATAATCAGATCCTTTCTACCAAAATAATGCGTAATCCCACAAAATTTCACTGCGATTGATTCAATAGTTTCGGAGAATTGACCATTCCTATTTTCGAGGTGCTGACAAACGTTTCACTTCACGCTAAGAAGTGAAAACCTAAATAATCTCAGCAAACAATGTTTTTGATAATAATGATTTTTACATTTTATCTAATATTATTTGACTACTGTAAACACATGATTCCTTATCAAATAAACTGGAGCCGAAGGTTAGACGATACCATTTCTGCTTTTAACAAAACTTTCCAAATGCATTTGTCTTATCACTACAAGTAACTGTTTTAACGAATTTTATAAAAAGCCATATTTTCACGAAAGCTATACGAAATATGCTTAATTATGTCTGACAAATTGGGTGTTTTTTTTTTTTTATTGCTTTTTTTCAATATGTAGGTATAAGCCATGCCAGTGCCAACACCTTATAACGTGGTTACGAATTAATCGTTTATTTAACTAGAGAGTGACGTGCACGCCGTGGATCAAATGAATTAAT